>JAVTVY010042778.1:0-18971 GCA_036873755.1 Hanleya hanleyi | reverse complement strand
AATCTTGAAAGCCCTTTCGAGAAACAGTTGGGTCAAAAACTGTATTTGAGAAACCATTCGTCATTACAACAGTTAGTGGTCATTGGATGAATATTGTGTTCTACAGGTGTTCTACATGTACCTGTATCTCCATTTAGCAAATGGGCTAAAAATATCTCTCAGAAATTTCCAGGAGAGGAATTTTGAAATCAAGGAGAGTGACTGACTCTATAGATAGATAGATTTTTATATTTATCAATAACTATATTTCACTCTTCTCAAACTTGTCAAATCAAATTCATGTGAGTGGTACATGTAGCTACAGGCCAGTGATCATTCTCCTCAAAAATGAAGCACTGGAGTTGAATCATGGCCAATAAAAATATGAATATTCATTTCATGGTCCAAGTGATGTCTTGGTAGGTCCAGTGAACTTTTAGTATTCCATAGACCAATTATTATTGTCGATTATACTAACAGGTCAAGAATTCCAACCACATGGAGCCTGAGGGTCTGAGGAGGTGTCTGAAGGAGGTGACTGACAGTGGGGTGAATGTGGGCATATTGGCTACAGATCGCCACAACATGGTCAGCAGTATGATGAGGAAGGACTATGAACAGGTACATATTGGCTGAATTGTCATCTTTATTAAAAAAATGGCTTCCATTCTCACTAGCCAGTGCATCGATTGATCTGTTAGGACCGACACACTCGGTTGTTACCCATACGAGTTATGGATATAAATAGATCGAGCGGTTTCCTCTAAATCAACCCAATCAGTGAATGCAAGCTAGCTGATTAGGCAAATCCGCTGTGACAGGTTCGAATTTCATCGCAGGCCAAACTGCTTTGATGTCAAGCTGAAATCGACAAAAGCCGCAGGCTTGGGATATCTTGGCCAATTCAAAACAAATGTGTGGTTGAAATGTACGATATTGTACTGATCAACTCATGAACTCATTCGAATAACCAAAAATGTCCTGGTAAACCCCCTGTGAGAATTAGGATTTACCTTGACTTGTGAAGATGATTGCAATCATGCTAATACATGTAGGAATGAAATTGAGTCTGTATTTGGTACATGTCATGACATGTAATCCTTATTTACATGCCAGCTGACAAAAACTAAATCTTTCTGCTGCAAATTGTTTGTCAGATGGTGTATTTTTATTACTTTCTTTACAGATAAATCACCAGTTTGACACATGGCACCTTGCCAAAGGCATTGTCAAGAAACTGACTGCCAAGGCTAAAACTAAGACATGTGCAGACCTTGCCCCTTGGATCCAAAGCATAAGTAATCATTTGTGGTGGGCGTGTGCTACCTGTGGAAAGGATGGACAGGTTTTGCGGTAGGTTTATGGGCTCGACCATAGGTGTGAAGTGTTCTTTCTACTTTTCTAAATTTCTTGGAAAGCACAAATTCAATTCACTATCAATAGTGATCTGGGGACATGTGAGGATACCTGTCTTCCAGTGCACATCTCCATTTATCCATTACTATCTGAATTCATATGTTCCACTGATTGTAAATTTGTATGTAAATTTTTCATGAAGAATTTATTTCATGTGTGCTATATGACAACAATACTGTTATTTTTCCAGAGAAAAATGGCTGTCTGTTCTGCACCATGTCACCAACAAACATAAATGGTCTGGGAATAAGAAATTCCACAAGTGTGATCATCCCCCTCTCTCTGCAGCTGACAAGAAGGCTACAAAATGGTTGAAACCAAAGTCTCCTGCGTTTGCAGCTCTGCAAAAGATTGTAACGAGCACAGTTCTTCTGAAGGCCTTGACACATCTCACCGGGTTTTGTCATACAGGCGAGCTGGAGATCTTCCATAACATGTTGCTGAAGTACTGTCCAAAGAGACAACACTTCCATTATGATGGTTAGTAACATTATTCCGATTCTGAGGTTTAATAGGGAACTTGAATGGAAAATCAAAACTACCGGGAGGGAGGTCATGGGAATTTTCTGTTCATCTGAAATGGAATATTGGTATTAAGTGGTTTGAATTTTGGTGAGTAAACAAGTTATGGTCAAGCATTGAACTAGAAATAATTGATCGATTTCCGGCACTCTCTCACTTCCCTTTGGTCCTCTTTATAGCCCTATGGTGCATATGCATTTAAAGGAGGATTTCCTGCATACATAATACTATTTATATTTGGATGGCTCCATGCAATTTCTGCCAAACCACTTTTCTATACTATCTTCCAATATATATTAATTTGAATAATATTTGCTTTCTCTTTGGCAGGAATGTCCGCAAGGCTCATGCTAGCCGCATTAGATTGGAACAACTCCCGCAGGGAACAGAAAAAAGACAAGTCGGGGAAACCAGCTACTTCTGTGGTATACTCAAAGAGACGGAAGTTGTATGTTTTGAAGAACCGGTACGGCAAAGTGAAATCTGAGCACATGTTCGAGATTGTCAAGCGAGTATTTGAGGTGCACAGGGACAAGGTTAAATTGAGAGGAATTGACCGTCCAGCTGAAATGCCAAGGAATGTGGCTAAGGTCGCCAGACCAGAAAAAAGTGAACTTGAAGAACTGTTCAAGACACGATTCCAGTAGATTGAGGATGGATACCAAAGACCGGTTACAGTGTTGCTCTTCTGACTGGACTTACTTGAAATTTAGTTCACAATGTGTGGATGATCTCCATTGTAACATGCAATAACTTATAGCATGCGAATGAGCAAGACTCATACTTTGCCACCAGACTATCGGAGATCTGAAGTAAAGCACTGTCAATCATCTTGTATCGCTGATTGGTTGATATTATGCGTCTCTGATTTCAAAATACATCCATGATTCAAGAGCTCCCACAATACATGTATACCACTGCAGGTCGCCCCTGACTCGATGGGTCAGCCATTGTCAGGCAGGGGTCGGGACTGGGCCTGCTCCCACTCGCCTGGCGGAGGGCGCATCGAGCCGGGATTTCGGCCTGGGGCGGATGGTGGTCGTCGGTAGGAGATGGGAATGAGCCATCTCCGTCTGACTGTCCTCCGCCCCTGGGCCGGAATAGCGTCTGGGCATTGACAGTAGTATTGTGGTAATGTTTTGTGAGGTTAAATATTAGTGGGAGGAAATCATAAATAATCTAGGGATGGGATTATTATTTTTATTTTTTCTATTTTTCTGTATTAAATTTGATTGTTAGCCTCTCAGGGCGCTGTGATCAGCAAGTAAAGATATTCTAGTCTATTCTCCTTAGTGGTAACTCCAGCAATACTCTTTGTCTAGTTGTTTTTAGAAATTATCTCTTGTGCCCATATCTGTCTGTCACTGGTCCAGATCAGGACTGGTGTGTCACTCGGCCATGCAAATCAGCCCATCGGTGTTGGCCAAATCTAAGGCTGTGATCTGTAAATCTAAGGACAATGTATGAGTCTAGCAAATGAATTGCCAACACAAGTGAGGCAAGCCTTTTTTAGTTTACATACTTCCTTCTGATAGGAATGTGTCTGAAATCAGAGATGCATAATATCAACCAATCAGTGATACAAGATGATGGACAGTGCTTTTCCTCAGATCTCCGATCACACATTGAAGCGTGTGCTGTTTGTTTTCACAATTTTTTGTTTGTGATGGTCACCTATGGTGTTGGGTGCTGTAGAATTTGGCCTTAAGAGACTCGAGCAGGAGATAGTTTGTCTTGTATGTTTGAATAAATTGATCAGCATCTTCGGTCTACTGGAAACCAGTTATTGTTCGAACCCCATGGGGCTTCCGTGAATTGACCTGGGATGTCATTGTGCACACCGCATGTCATGGTAAGAACAGGTCTCAGCTCCTCAGACAGCTTGTCATAAGAGGCGACTGAGGCACCCGTGTGGTTCCCGGTTGTGAAAAGGAATAGGTCCCCACCCGTGTAGTTCCCGGGTGTGAAATAGAATGGGACCCCATCGTGATAGGATTGAAATATAGTTGAAAGTGACGTTAAATCATATTCACTTACTCTATTCAATCCAATAGAATAGATATTGTGGTACGAACTTGAACATCGTGTTCATAGTCATACAAGATCATGGCAGTGGGTCTCCTTGTTGCTAAAGAAGTATCCAAAAAGTATGTATGCCCAGGATTGAATGAATCCAAAGCCCCCCCCCCGAAACAACATTTTGCACACATGACATCGGACAAAGCAGAGGCACAGGGCAATACTTTAACATAGTCAATACTGGAAAAAATAGTTTCATTGTGGCAAACAATTCTTAAGATGTTATTTTCCCCGTGTTATATAGGCATCTGTACAAAAGGCTTCGCTCGAAAGTCTGGATAAAATAATTTTGCCTTGCCAATATTGTAAAAGTTTTGCACTGTGCCTCACCAAGGCCTGAGGTCACGTGTGCAATAGTATTTCACGCCTTCTTGGGCTGAAGAGTTGTACCTTTCAGGAGTCCTATTACACCCCCCCCCCCCTTTCAAATGGAGCATTCATACTGTAGGAAGCCCCCTAATTGTAAACCTTGAGTTTTGGGAATGAGATACATGAACTGGTTCACCATAACCATACACAAGTCCTGCTATTGGACTGTCTTTGGTCTCTATGGCTGTAGTCATTGATTATGTACATTTGCCATGGGTTTTCTATGCATTTGGTACGTTTTGTGCATATTTTCTCTTTTGTAGGCTTCTCCTTTGTGCATGTATATATTGGGAGGAATCACACTATTATACTATGCTGAAACTTGCATTATAAATGAAATATCATAGGCAGAGACCAGTGTTGCAGCATTGTTTCTTTTTTGGTTTTCCCAATCAGGAGGCCAGGTCAGAAAAAATGAAAAAAACCTAATTTTTTGAAATAAATGGACTTAAGGATGTCCGCTGGTGGTAAATCAAAGTAATTAACTTTTTGAATAATGTGTGTTGTTGCATTCATAATTGTGTAATATGAGGAAAAACAAAGAAAAAAATATAGGTTGCTGTGCATTTTTTAGCTGTAGGCAACATTAAGTGAACTGCCCTATGCTCAATTTGATAACCTAGAAAGCATAGGGAATAGCCCTAGTTTTGAAGCATATTCATGAAAAATTCATATAAATAGTATTTAACTTTTTCTTATATTCTAACTGTTTGCAGATAATCACAATGTCTATCAAAATTTAGCAAATTAGATGGATGTTGCTGTGCAAAATTCTCGGCTAGAAGGCTTTTAAAGGAAATCCCCATCTCTTAACCTAGGGAAGGGAGATAACCCAACAGAAAAACAGGCAAAATGGCTGCCAAAGTCAAAAACCACCAGCGGACATCCTTAAATTTAATAAGTTTCACAGATTCTTTTTTACAAATATGTACATATATGAAAAATAATTGGTTAGATTTTCAGTTTTCATCGTCACTGTCTTCTCCGGAATGAAACCCAACGTACTCCTCATCTGGATCCTTGGGGAATGCTTGTCGAATGGCATGTGTCGCGCAAGCAGGAACCACTCTCCGACGTCCAGGTCCAAGTCTTCCATGGGCCCACCATGTAAATTGCCGATAGGCAGCATATCGGAGTCCACTAAAAATAGCAATCATATAACAAAAAATGTATGTGCTGGATAGCTGTGTAGTTCCGTCCTGCTCAAAACAATGAAATATAATTAGATTGATAGTACCGAATTATTTTCACATTCATGCATACTGGAGTGTGGTTACCAAGTTCAGCGATGAATCGATTTCATTTTGAACCACATAGACCAGGGAAAAAAGAGATGGTGATCCTGAGCTGTACTGGAATCAACCTGATAAATTTTTCAGAATTTCAACTGAAATCATTCACAGGATCCAATATTTTCCTGGATTCTTGAATTTACTCAGAATTATGGATTTATCTGTCTCTGAGTCTCTGATAGTTTAAAGAAATTGCATTAATTACCTGTTGTTCGCCGGATTGACATTCCAATGATCTGCTCGCACATTATTCAACGCAACCAGTACATTTCTCAAAACCACTGGTGTAAGGCAGAGAAGAGTGAAGTCCCCATTATTTGTTACGCATATGGAGGTGTCTGAAAGGCAAGAGGTAAAAAGATATAAAGGAAAAAATGAATACGGTTTTAGGGTTATTTTTTCTAACTCTGATGCATGTGAATGGTCCAGTATGACCTCCCTCCTCTCCTTCGATACACAAAACTTGACAAGACCATCCCTTTCACTGCTGTCTTACTTTATTTCAAACTATGATCTGTTATTGATATAATAGATTTCAGTATAATAGACAAGCCTTTAGGATTGGAGTAAATTTGTGTATCTAAGACTAAACTTCAGTTTTTAGTTCCGGGCTGGTTCTAGAGCCAATCCAGTTCAGAAAACGTATGAACAAAAAAAAAGCAAACGAATTTGTAGTGGTGTTAGCTCCATTTGAAAGGATGTTTGAAGGAATCGCTTCTAGAAAAAGATTTTGCGATTTATTGCAACGGAATTCACTAACAAAAATTGGACCCTCAAGTTCAACAATCAATTGCGAATGGGAACTTGAAGTTTGGGATCTGAATCGGCCAAAATATTCAAAAAAACGGCTCGAGTTTATGGAAGAATATGACACAGACCCTTTCGAGAATTCGAGATTTGCAGTCTCGTCTTCTTGGTTCAAACTGGTAAGCTTGTAGTCCATTTCGGTTTTCCTGAACGTCATTAACGAACGATTCGTCGGAGGTAGAACTGTCACTGTGATCGCTTTCGTCCGCCATGCTGCTTAATATTTTCGCCTTCCCCGCTAGAGAGCGATCAGGCCCGAGTGACGTCACACGCGTAGACGACCGGAGCAAAAATGGCGGCACGCTGAAGAGACCACGATGCGCAGATTGAACGCCGATTTAATCGAGTAAAAAAAATCGCAAAAAATATTTGCTTACATTTTTGGATACGGGGGAGATGGATCTTTCATTCAGTGTATACATTAGTCATATGTTTTCTTCTCCTTTAAGATGGCACCGGTTTTAGCCAAAATAAATATGATATTAAAACTGAACTTGAGAACGCGAAAGTTGTTTTAGAAGAAATCAGACATAAGAAAATTGAAGGAATGATGATAAGATCGAAAGCAATTTGGTACAAAAAAGAAAAATAGATCACTGCATATTTCTGTCAGTTGGTAAAAAGGAACCGTGTGATAAAAATATGTCTGAACTTACCAAGAATGATGGGTCTAGACTTACAGAACAAGAAGATATATTATCAGAAGTTATCATTTTACTTCAGTCTATATTAAAAAAAATAACTCTATAAGCACGGAAAATGAAGAACATTTTCGCTTACATGACGTTAAACTAATACCTGACGAGCAAATGAGCTGCGAAGGATTAGTAACAATAGCGGAATGTTATGATGCCGTCAAACGAATGAAAAAAAAGAAGAAAATCTCCGGGTTCGGACATTATATTGGCCGAATTTTATCAGACTCTGTGGGACGACATCAGTATTTTTTTTTACTTAACGCACTTAATTATGCTTTTATAATAGGTATCCTTCCACCTTTCTACATCAGGGTAATTACTTACATACCGAAAGAAGGCAAGGACCACAGCCTGATAAAAAAATGGCGTGCGATATCTCTACTTAACGTAAATTATAAAATATGTAGTGCTGCTTTAACAAACAGGATGCGTAAAGTACTTCATCGGTAATTATCGAAAGTAGGAAAGGGTTCATGAAAGAAAGATATATTGAGAAAATAACGCGGTTGATCTATGATGTAATGGCATATGTTTGGAGAAACACATACCAGGCTTTATCTTCTTGATCGAGTTTGAAAAGGCATTCGACAGGGTTGATTGGGCCTATCATATATATATAAGACACTTGTCTAGTTTAACTTTAGCGAAGACCTGTTTAAATGGATTGTACTTTTTCAATGGGATCCAAAATGGCTATCACATTTCTTATCCCAATCGGTAAAGATAACGTTATAAAAACTCTGACGTTGCCGCTCCTGCATCTGTTCAGTGTTCACGTGAACCTAGTAAAGGGTTGATGAATGAACTTCAAAAAGACAATTGATAGATTCATCTGAAGAGGGGGGCGAGAGCGAGAACGACTGCCGATGGTTTGTGACAAAGAGGAAGGAGGATTAGATCTAACCCATATTCCCATCTTTTCGGCATACCTTAAAGTAAAGTGAATAGGGAGAATTGCGCATTTTGATGACTTTTATCCCAAATTGTTGGGAGAAATTTTCTTCCGATAGGTAGACATAGTTGGGATTTAGGTCCACTGGATCTTAGAGAATTAAATCCGAGATTAAAATGCATTTCGGAAATATGTAATCACTTGCTGTGCTGGAATTATCAAAGCCGATTTCACTGGAAAGGATATCCCAACTGTTTGATTCTAGATTTTGCGGGATATACTGAGTGACCGGAAGTAGCAGAGTGGTCAACACATAACATAAAAACTGTGCACCATTTACTCGATAATGACTGTAAATTTCTATTCTATAATTCCTTCCAAAAATATATAATGTCAACATCACGAATTTCTTCATATAGATCGCTCTTATCGCGAATACTAAAATTCAGAAAAACTGTAAAGTCAACACATTTGGAAATGTCGGTAAGCAAACGTAAACTGCTGCATCTGAAAAGTTCAAAATTTATTTAAAAGTTGATGTTAGAAGGTCGAAGAATCGAACTTGAGAATACACAAATTGAATGGCAAAATGATTAGGAGCAAATCGCGCAAGGAGCGACATATAACTGGAGAGAAATCTATAAAAACATATGGAGCTTAACTTCAGAAGTAAAATAAGTTTAAAATAACCCATAGAATATTGATAACTTTTTGATTAGGAAATGGAGAAACATCGAATCGGATAACTGCACATACTGCACAAACAGCACAGAAACAATTGTTCATTATTCTGATCATTTTGGTTTGTGAAAATTATATGGAAAAACTTTCAACGTTGGACAGGAGAGTTGAATATTCTTCGATGTAATATCTGCCTTACTGATGTAATTTTCGGTTGTTCAGAGATTCGCTGGGTCATATGGTCTTGGCTGTAAAAAGTTACATATACAACTGCAGGTCTTATGACATCAAGCCAAGGTGGCCGCCCGCCGAAGCTCATATCTTGAAGATTTTGAATCTAGAAAAAAAATATTGCTTGTAACAATAAATTTGTGCCCACAGATCAGAAATCGTCACGAACGAATTCCCCCTGTAGAAGACATCTGTGCCGATCGTTTCCAACCCAACGAAAACTGTTCCCATATCTCGAGGGAGATTTCAACCTGTGAATGACGACGACATTGATGATTTCATAACTAAACGAGCATACTCTCAGCAAAACATTGTATGATAACATGAAATAGGCAAAGCCTAGGAACGAACGAAGTATACTTCTTTTTTTTTGACACAGACCAAAAAGATCTATTGGGTGCTTTATTGACAGGCGCAGCCCAGAGAGAACGCTTTTCAGTTTCCTGTTCATTTGTGGATTGGTTTGTAAATTCTGATGAACGTCTGGCAAACCAAAAGTTCGCGAATTGCTGTGGTTGTGACTGAATAATATTTGGTGAATCGGAAACGGTTGTTCTTTACCATATGGTGTATCCTGTGAAGGATGGTGAAGGTTTTCGAAACCCTGGGATTGTAGCAGACTTACTTAACTCTTTTCGATGCATTTCAAAGTCCCAAAATGTGAATTATTTTCAGTATAATCAAACTAGTACTGTGGGGGATTTCATGAAACCTAACTTGAGGCAATTTTCCCACTTGAAAGTTCAAGTGCACTTTTTGCTTTTCACGAATTTCCCTTGAACCTGAAATCGCACTTAAGTTCAAGTGTGGGGGGACCTCCCTCGAAAACCACACTTGAAATAATGTTGTACTCGAATGACCAATATGAATGGAGATAGTGCCGAAGAATAAGTATTTTTTCATGTGCTCATGCATCATAATGCACATATGGACATTGCTCTTCATCTCATAGATTCAAAGTTGACACATATTTATTCGACACCTGAAATTCTACCGAGCGGCTTCTGCGCATCAAGTATTTTGAGCATACACTTGATTCTGCGGGGGTACTATGTATTACCAAGTCTCACAAAAGAGTCCCAAAAAGGTCACTTCAATCACCCCTTGACCAAGCGTTTGGTGAAACACAACTTGAGAATTATTTGAAGTGCATTTGGTCAAGTGCGAAAATCACATCCATAATTCAGCCGTCGTCCATTAGAGAATATCCGCGTCCATAACCCAAAGACCTATTCCATATTCCATATAACAGTATTAGCACCAAATTCAAAAAGACAATCATAGTATACATAAACATAGGCTTGTTTCCTGCAAGAGAGAAGCGGTCAACAGTTTTCAATGATGCCGGCAAGACATCATGATGTTCCAAAAATATCAAATCCGTATCGCTGATCAGTATTCTTAATCCATAATTCGTTGTAAAGTCGTCATCTAAAGAATGATGTGTCTCAGCCACGCTTTGGTTGTGACTGTTGATATGAGTACCATGAGGATCTTGAAGTACATGGGTTCATACGGCCCCTAGCCCCGGGTTAAGCGGAATTAGACACAAGTTACGAAACGTAGCGCCATAGATCTTGAACGCTACGTTCGTATTTCTTTATCAGCATGCGATATGTATCGCCAAATTTGAGAAACTGAGTGGAGGCGTTTGGTGGAATAGCCCTGTTTTATATGTTTCTGTAACAATGTTTTGTGACGTTGATTAAAATCGTCACATTTAACACAGGATCTAGCAAATGCTACTGAGCGAGATATGTATACGCCATATGCAGGTCCCACTGGAATATTACTGTCCAGAAAGGGATAGTTTACGATGCCGAAATTGTAATCATCTCTTTTGTCATAAAGTCGACGAGAGAGAATGCCCGCTTCATTTTTTTTATAGAGATATAGATCTAAATATGATGTGCCTGTAGGGCTGTCTGTAGTTTCCTTCAAATCCAGTGAAGGTGGATATATATCCTTCACTGCGTGATTTATATAGCCATTACAGGAGCATGGCTGGAAGATGGCGGCTACCTGGACGCTTTTCAGTATGCCTATATAGAAAAGACAGAAGTCTCACACAAGCAATGTTATACTTCTCAGTGCCAGCCACAAAAATTTTAAGGTCTAATTCCCACACAGTTCTGTTGACCTCGAGGGGCCCTTCGACAACGTTTGGATAAATGGTATCTGGTGCAACCTCTACCAGGCCGGCCTGAGAGGGCGCCTCTTCCTCTATACCTGTGTGACCGTCAAGTCAGAAATCGCGTTAACAACTACACATCAGCCTGTTTCCCGCTCAACTAGGGTCCCACAGGGTAGTGTAATCGTATCAACTGTCTTCGTGTTCTACATTAACAAGATGTCTAGATCCATAGGCCCTCATATCAGCTAGGCCGATGATCTTCCGTTGTGGATCATCCGGATGGATCTCTCAGCTGCTTGCAAGGCCATGGCGAAAATGCTTGAGAAGC
This sequence comes from Hanleya hanleyi, assembly GCA_036873755.1. Lineage (NCBI taxonomy): Eukaryota > Metazoa > Mollusca > Polyplacophora > Lepidopleurida > Hanleyidae > Hanleya > Hanleya hanleyi. The sequence goes on along the minus strand of JAVTVY010042778.1, from coordinate 7,543 downwards.
TGATGAGATGGTGCAAAATATGGCAAATGCTGGTGAGCCTAGTTAAGACTGAGCTCATGTCCACCTGCAGGAGCAAAGACAGATTCCCTATCACAGTGAAGCTTGAAGGGATACCTCTTGTTCAGGTCGAGACAAAACGATGTCTTGGGAGCTAGACCGTGATCCTACACATAAGGAGCACATTGAACATGTCTGTGCAACCTCACTTGAAGCCCTGAACAAGGTCGGCCGCCTTTTCACAGACGTCACGGTGGAGATGGGCCTGCAATTCTACACCACATTGATGTGACCCCATCTCGAAAGGACGTTCCCCCTATGGTGTGGAGCACGCCAAACAAAGGTAGCCTAGATGGGAAGGATCCATAAGCCGGCACTATTAGGGGCATCTGGGGCCTTGTCCTCAACGCCAATGTGATACATAATGAATTATCATGAATTGACACCTCAGAAGTGTACGGATGTAAATAGCATAAAATCTGCAGTAAACTACAGCATGATGTAGGTCACTCAAGTGTTTTACCCAAACTACACTTGCAACTTGGTTGTTCATCGATCAAGGCCGTAATGTTTACCACTGACTGGAGAGTAAATGGATGGTATCTGGCAGTACAGACAATTGTAGTGTCATCGGCGTTCGTTTGGGAATAATTTCTTTCATCTTATAATTAACTCCTTGTGATCCCCGTTCACGAACTTGGGATGACCTAATTTATCACGCGGACGTCAGCGAAATAACTTGAATGGCTTGATTTTGCCACCGTCGTAAATGTTTATTTTCTGATTAACAACTGGTCATCTTTTTACGAAACTTCAGATTTGAAAAGCCTAATAAATAAGCTTGTTAAAGATGTAAATTTCATACAGGTTTTTCTTGCCAATGAACTAAATTTTATGAAAGTTCTGCTGTTTCGTAACGAAACGGTCTTGTCTGTAGGTGACGTAAGCACTACGAACATTTGCTCGCGCGCATGGCCGAAGTGCAAAAGACATTCGGGCGTTTTTTTTGCCAATTAATCTATATCAAATGGAAGGGAATTCATCCTTGAATTCATCAGCATATTTGTTTTTCGTTTCAAATCTACAGCACATATTATTAGATTAAATTTTGATCTTGCTTTAATTTTTGCTGACTTACCCACACTGCCACAAATCCAAAATGTCAGCCCAGGCAAAAGTGAAACGAGGGATTCTGAACAGTAAATGGATTCTCTGTTTTCATGGATTTATACTGGGTTTCTGTATCTGTATTTTGTCTTACTGGTTTCTATATCTGTATTTTGTCTTACTGGTTTCTATATCTGTATTTTGTCTCACGTAATGCATAAATGTTATCCATTTAATGAACTCCGTTTGTTATCAAAACACTTAGGAAATATCTACAACAACCTGCCATAACTGAAACCCACCCGATTCAGGAAATACCACCTCCCAAACTTGGGGGACATTTTGTAGTCAAAATATTTCATAAGTATCCGTCCAGCAGACGGGTCGGAATACGAACTCAATAGTCTTCGAGCAATGATGTCAAGTTTTCATCCACAACTCCGGAGAAAGAAGTACGGGTACAGCCTAACTTCGAGCGTTGAATTTGATCAACTTCGCGAGGTCTTGAAATCTAAACAGAAGGATCTAAAAGGACAGGGCAAGGGAAATCCTCCAAATAGATCAGGCACAATTTCTCCCGAACAGGTTGACGAACGTTGGCTAACTGAAGCGCTTGGAAAGAAAACGCCCAACAAAATCCTCCAGGGTTTGTGGCTCTTTCATACCGTTCATTTTCGGATGCGTGAAGAAACGAACCACCGACGTGCTTGTTGGGTGAGATTTCTTCACATACGGACGCAAATTGCCATGAGTACCTAGAGTTTAACAACAGACAAACAAAAACTACAACTGGTGAAAATCCGCGAAACGTTCGGTTTGTTCAATCAAAGATGTGGGCGAACTTGGAAAACCCTGACAGGTGTCCCTTAGCACTGAACAAGTTTTATGCACAGAAACGACCATCGGATTTCGGTAAACCCGGCGATCCCTTCTACCTATAGCGGCAAATACAAGAACAGACTCGCCTGGGAAAGACGAAATATGGTTTCTGCATCAGCCTATAAGGAAAAATAAAATCTGATCCCTGATGAAGCTACTGGAGAGTTATAATCCGACCAGTTGGATAGACATTTCATCTTAAATATCTTCGTAGCCACAAGAGTTCTTCATTATTTGAACAAACAAACAATATCGAAATCGTCTTACGGTCATATTCAAGTACAAGATATACAGCGCATGTATGCATACGTTTGTGCTTACGTTATTCCTTTTCTCCTTCATTTGAAGCCTTCAGTTGACCGCAGTATTTGCGTATTAACTACGTCCTCCGTGACGTTTGGATGGTCAGTTACAATGAATGCTTATATCGACCTTCACAATAGCGTCAAGCTAAGAAAATGCATCTTTATACGATATCACTTCCAAAAAGGTAAAGTGTATAACTCAATTTCTCATTGTAGCAAAGCTATTGGATACACGTTTAAATGCATGGTGGCACAGACACAGACGAACAGACAGCATTTTCATATCTCTGGTCTTTTCGCATAAAAGAAAGCTAGTAAGAGCTTCCCAATTTAGGTAAACCAAGATGGTAAATCAGGGGAATACCATCTAGACGTAACGCTATGAAAACTTCGTGCGAAATGTTCGCCGATATTGTACGAGATCCCATAATAAGCCAATCACGACCATTTCAAACTTTTCTCTCTGACAACGATTGACGTTTACTTCAAGTAGATTAACATCTTCGCACGGCACAATCTTTTGATATTTTCTACCCCAAACAAAGCCAGACTTTTCGGCGGGAGTAAACTCTTTGATGTTTACGGACCCTGTCTGGAAATGATGCCATATTTGGAACCTGTTTCAGGATAATGTCATCATCCGAAGGCATGGCACGATCATACGTAGAAACTTCTGCTCGTAGCCATGCGGTAACGGGTGCTATCTGAGTGTAATAGGGCGTTTCCCAAATGGTCACATCCGACTGGTCCCGTTACATCCGACATCGGTGCAATCACATTCATACAACGAAGACACACCTCCAGACACGCCCATGGTGGGCCTCGAAGTGCCCCCATCACAAAATAAAAAAGCATATCATTTTGTGGAATTACATGCGAGTATAGGTTTTAGTTTTGTGTTGTTGTCTAGATTGGTGAATTGAGGATATTGTTTTTTCATGTAGTTGAATAGTTTTTGTCTTGTTTTTGTTGAGTGAAGGGCAGGTGCATACAAAATGGATTTCATCTTCTACTTCTAAGCGACATAGTTTACAAATGCGGGCTTCTCTATCGATCATTCTGCGGCGACCATTTTCAATTTCTAGGTTGTGGGCAGAGATTCGAATTTTGGTTAGAGACTGTCTGTAATTTTGATTCTGGATGTTCAAGTAGTGTGGGTTGCTATCAGAATGTTGTAGTTGTCTGTAAGTTTCTAGCTTTGTTGTAGAGTTGAATTTTTGCACTGGTATAATTGCTAAAATAATGTGTTTGGGCATCTTTAATGGTTTGAACGCAATTTGTGTCGAGTTTCTGGGTGGTAAGGCGGTGTTGGGACATTAGTTTTGGGATATAATTATGCCAACTCGCTTTATTGTTTTCATTCAGTTTTTTGCTGCATTGGTGGGCATCATGTACATGTAGTATGGAGTTATGATTTTGGTTCCCTAGACGGATACCATATTTAATAATAACTGTGTTTATGTCAAAGATAAGTGGTTTTCTGTCAAGTTCGTGTTTGTATGCACAGTTAGATGAGAATTTGTTGACTCGCAGGTTTAACTTGCAGAATTTGCAGTGGACTTTCTCATATGGTTGATTGTCTATCAGTTCATATTAATGGTTTATCTCATGGTTGGATTTTCATATTTGTCCCCCCCCCCAAGATTTCACATTCATATAGGAGAATAGGTTTGATTAATGTGTCGAAAAATTTATTATAGACTGAAGTTGAGGGGTTTGTTCCATTAAATGATGTGTGTATGTTGAAAAGTGCTTTGATTGCCTTCTTATATGGAGCGTAAAAAATGATTTTTGGGGTAAAATTTTCTTGGTAGTTGATTGTGCAACCCAAGTAAGTATATTCAGTGGTGTTTTCTAGTGGTTCAGAGTGGAGTGTGAAAGTTGGGTATTAATCTGTCTGCCTTTTTGTATAGTCATTGTTTTTGTCTTACTTGTGTTAACTGTGCGATGCCAATTTGAGCAGTATGTCTGAAGTGAATTGAGGCCTTCTTGTTTCTGAGAGAATAACAAGGCCATCTGCCCATAGAAGATGTGACAGTTGTTTTTCGTGAAGTGTTGGGGGCTTGCAGGTTGATGGGGAGAAATGTAAATCATTTGAAAAGAGGCTAAAGATTGTTGGGCTGAGGTTGTTCCCTTGTTATAGGCCTATGTTTGAATTGAAGAAGTCACTTCTAGTGCTATTTATTTTGAGACTGGATTTATTGCTGGAGTAGATGGATTTAATGAGTTTGTAGAACTTGCCCCCGATGTTGTGGTGCAAGAGTGTCAGTAGTATCCCATTGTGCCATACTTTGTCGAACACTGTTTTGAAATCTATGAAACACAGCTAAAGTTTGCGTTTAGAAGTAAGATATTTGTTTACAAGAGTGTTTAATATAATGAGGTTGTCAGTGGTTTGTCGCTCTTTTCGGAATCCAGATTGATTGTCTGAAATTATCTCGTTTTTTCCTAGGAAGTCTGTTATTCTGGTATTTAATATGGTTGAGAAGAGTTTACCTAGACAGCTGAGTATGGAAATTCCTCTGTAGATGTTAGGGTGAAGTTTGGAATCTTTTTTTTGTGTATCGATTTGATGTAGCTTTGGGACCAGTCAGTTGGGTATATTCCACTATTTAGTATTTCATTGAGAAGTTTTGTGAGTGTTGTTACTATTATATCTTTGCTATTCATTAGTGAATCGGTCCAGTCCGGCTGCTTTGTTATTTTTCAGTTTAGATATGGCCTGTAGTACTTTTTTGGTTTTTACGGTCTCATCGAGTAAAGTTTGGTTTGGTTTAGTTTTTCTCTTTCTTTTGTTTCATTTAATATGTCAGGATGCTGGGTTTCATCCGGTCATGGCTGGGTATTTATTTGCCTGTAGTGGTCAAGTAAGTCGTTAGTGGTTTCATCAGGGAGGTTTTCAGCAGGATCTTTATTTGTTAGGTCGTCTACAAGTTGCCAAAATGTTTTAGGATCGGATTGTTGAAGGGATTCTAATTGTCAGCAAAGATTGTATTTTTTATTTCTTTTTGTTGTTTAGTATGTGCCTTTTTCAGTTTATCCCTAGTACTGAAGAATCTGCCTCTCACATAGGGGTCTGTTGGATATTTTGTAAGAACTGTAGACAGGTTGTTTCAATCCTATTATAGAAGGGTTATTGATAAGAAGTAATCTTTTTTACTTTCCATTTATTCTGTGAGGTGCTACGAGAGTGCTGTACTTGTGAGAAGGTTTGTTATTTGCGATGTATAGCAGCGTCTATACCTTATTGTGTTGTTTCAATGTCATCTGTCATAAAGGCTTGTATTTTAGATAGGTTAGCATCATTTAGGAGAGCATGTTGAAAGATGTGTTTGTTTTCTGTGTTAATTTTGAGTCTCCTTGGGATAGGTGTAGCTTTCATTTTCTTGTGATGTTGTGGTTGGAAGTGGCATTTTAGTATTGTAGACACTGGGCAGTGTATTGATGCAACAGAAAATAAAGGGTGGACATGTAAGAGGAGGAATCGATCTGGAATTGTTTCAGAGTAGATAAAGTAGTCAACTTGGCTGGATCCGAGTCGGTTATGACAAGTGAATTTGTCAACACATTTATACGAGTTAGGTAAGGGGAGGTAAGTATGTGTATCATTTGTTATGTAGTCTTTTTACGGGGCCAGATGGTGAGCTGGTGTGGGCATTAAAATCACCTATCAGTAAAACTTCACATTGTTTGGTGAAAAGAGCAATGTCACGTTTTAGGTCGTTGAACTGGACTTTTAGATTGGGAGAATCACCAGGTGGGATGTAATTTGTTCCCACAAAAAGATCTTTCTCTCAGCCAAATTTGTGTGCGTCAAGTTTTATCCAAAGCGCATAGGGATTGTTAGTTTTTTGTATTGAGATTTTGCTAGAGTGGTTGTTCCGGAATAGTACTAGCAGCCCACCAGAGCCCCTACCAGAGCCCCCGTTAGAGATGCTATGTTTGTAGAACTGTTGATATTCTTCAATGTTAAGTGTCGGCATATTTCTTGATGATATCCAGGTTTCTTGTTGTCATGTTTTCTAAATTCCTTAACTATAGTATCCCTATTTACACTATTTACATCTAGATTATGTAGACCTTCTACATTCCATAGTTGTAATTGCTTGATCAGAGAAAGTCTTCAGGTGGCGTAACAAGGTTGGAAGTATAAAATGACTGTATTTTCTTCTGTAAAAGGATTTTATTATTACTTATTTTAGTTTGGAGATTGGAAGATGTTCTCTGGTGTCGTATGAATTTGTTTGCATATAACAGTAATATATAATATTTTCATATAGTGATACCATAACACATTTCTATAGCAGTGGTATAAGTTAGTAGAAGATAGTGCGGTTTGGTTAGTACAAAGTGTGTAACTAGTGTTGGCATTTCAGATGGTTTAGAGATTATTTTGAGTCAAAGTAATGTCATTGCACTGTATAATGTCTGTTGTGCTACACACAACTTCTGTGCACAGTATAGTCGGTGTTTCTGTCGCTTTACACAGTGTTTGCACAGTTCATTGTCAATTGGTACTGATGGCACATTCATGGTGAGAGCATGGATAGTGTAGCTTTTCTATATAAGCATACACATCCATTAAGCAAAATAGATGAGCACATGTTTCGATAACATATGCACAATACATGAGCACATGTTTCGATGACATATGCACAATACATGAGCACATGTTTCGATGCATATCACATTTTCACTTCAGAATAGTATTACTGGTTTTCTCAAAAGAAACTCAACCGCAACCTCAACACATCTGAGGTAGAGCGGTAGACCATGGCATGAGTTGAACACTGGCAAGTGCACGTTGTTGGCCACTTACCCAGTTGAGGAACCATTGAGGTGGGGAAGGTATATTCTGTTGTTGTTGTTCACGTACTGTGTGTTGGATTGGTTCTAGGTCGCGTTGGCTTTTAGCGTAAGTAGGTACTGGTGTTCACTGTGGTTTAGGATCTGGTTGTTTGTTCCCTGTTGATCGACTGTAGGTAGTGTTGATGGTATTTGGGCCAGACGAATAGGTTGCGCTGATATGTCTTTTTAAGTTGGCAACTGTTCTTCTTATCGTTGATGTGTTTTTTTGTCACTCATTGATTCGGGGCCGTCAGTGATGTGACTGTTGCTCAAATATGTTGTGTTTGGGCTTATAGCACATAAGTCATTGATGTCCTTTTCTAGGGTAACATGTTTCTTTCAGCCGTAAGATCTTGTTATTACTTGTTGTATTGTCCGAATGTTCAACATCATTCGTGCTAGTCACT
>JAVTVY010042777.1:0-18607 GCA_036873755.1 Hanleya hanleyi | reverse complement strand
CTGAGTTACTAAATTGAAATCCTATTTAAAATTCAACATACCTCAAAGATGGGCCAGTTCATGCTCATGCCTGCACCATGTGTATTTGACCACCACTTGAGGTCCTTCTGGGACTCTACATTACCTATTGTGCTGTGTAATTCTCTGTACATCTGAGAATATCTGACAAACAAGAAGAGAAATGCAATAAGTACAAGGATAATTAATAACATTTTGGCAGTGATTGGATCAACTCTAGAAGAATATGTGAAGGAAGAAAATCCATAGCAAAAGGGTATATTATTGCTTCATTCTGGAAAATTCTTCAAACTCACATACAAGTATTAAAGTTTTCTCTATGCCACTGAAACCAATGAAGCTTAACATATCTGTTCTTTATGGTTCATGCAATAAAATCTAAGCCATCATTCCATGCAGTAATTATTAGCAGTCATGGTTTTCATATCTGATACATTTGTGTCTGATGATTCCTACATTGTAAAACACCCTGCCAGAAAATACTGGCTCAGGTGAGAATCGAGAAACCACCCCACAGGCAGTAACTATTCAAGGGAGACAATTCAGACAAAGTACCTTGTCAATGAGTTATCTCCCTTGTCTAGCTGCCCCACGTAGGACTTGTGTTCCCTTTCAAGGGTGAGTGAGCAAATATGATTTAACACTATTCCAGTCCTATCATGAGGTTTGGTTCCTATTCCTTTTCACACACAGAAACCACACGGGTAGGGTCCTACTCCGTTTAACACCCAGGGCCTTTCAATGCACAACTGGAGTTCCATTTATGTCAAAAATCCATGTAACCTGTCAAGATGTACTTACTCTACACTTTCTGATAGATCCAAGCATTTGTGTATACCATATAACATTTCCTTAAAGAATTCCAGCCTTCTGTGTTCAAAGTCTTGACAAGAGTTGAAAACCTACAATAACACAAACAGCAGGTAAATCTCATGAAGCTTGCTGAAAAGCTGGCAAAGTACACATGTTTACAGTTAGCCCATAAGCACACAAGACAAGGCATGTGTACATTGGTATTTATAGAGTAAATTAGTTCACATGGTGACCAAGATCCTATCAAATCTTCCAACAAAGTACCAACAATGAAGAAGTGCTGCCTCTTGGAATCCTTTACCTTGCCTTCCTTGATTCATGTACATAAATGTACCAAATATTTAGTATTGGCCACCTCGTGGCTTCCACCATGCTCACGGAGGTGAATGTGATAAGATACTAAGGTTTTCTCACATCAACACCATAACAATGGTCATATTCTGAACACCCCCTCACTGCACAGTTGTCCAGTTTCTGATGAAAATATGAGGGACCACCATTTCTCTCCCGAATTTAATAATATACCGGTACATGCAAATATGTTTAAAGAGGTAGTAGCGTGATTTTAACTGTTCGGTTAAACTGAACATCATGATCACCTGTAACATTTTCCAAAGGTTTTTCAAGTGTCGAAGTCTTGAATTTCGTATAGGGACCAATATTGTTATATTCTTCAATTCAGTCTAGTGAACAAGATGGGGATGGGAAATGACTGAGATGACGTCGGATAACATGACCTCGTTGTCCCTGACATCACGTTGGAATCCATCACAGTACCATAAAAGTTCTATGACGTTGCAAAGCGTCACGCTCAGAATGCCGATGCGTGTTTTGTGACGTCGTCTCAGGCACTGAAGCCAAGCGCAGGTGCTGTCATGTTTTTCAGAGAATGACAGAAATGTGATTTCAATACCCGTAATATTAAAAATTGTGGTCTCAGAAAAACGTTCACCATAGCTGATCTCAACTACTGAATAACTTTTATCGAAATAGGTTATTTGCTGAATATTTTCTAAATGACGCTACTACCTCTTTAACTATTTATAAATGGCATATATGTGTATTTCCAAATCAATGATGCCAAAATATCTGTAGAGGGAGATTCTCAAAATCGGGGCTTGCTTGGTACGGGCATATGCCATGTCAAAATGGATGACAAACGTAGGAACAAACTGCGCGCCTGCCCCCCCATCTTCATTGAGGTTTTCCCAATGAAAAACAATCATGAATTAGGGAAATTTTCAAATTGGTTTTAGAATATATGGTAATATTAAGCATTTTCACCACATGTATACCAGGTATCAATAGTTGTTCATATTTCAATCATATATTAGCATACAGGAAGAAACCAACCAATTTCAAGCATAAGTTCAGATCCTGTCTAGTGTGCTAATGTGGGAGAAATTCAATGATACAGTGGAGAAATTTCAATAAAAGGCATTTTTACCTGTGTCATGTCTTCTATATATTTTGCGTTATATCCGTTGAGGTCATTAAGTGATGCTTCGTATGTTTTCCGCGTTCCCTCGACTTCTTTTGCACATTTTGTTAGTTTTTCTTGTAGCTTTCGGATCTGTAGGAAAATAATTCATGAAAAACAAATTAATGTCCAAGGGAGATAACTGAAGCTGACAAACAGATTTGCAGATGTCTGCTATAATTACAGATAAAGTAAATAAAATTTCAACAGTATGATCACATACATGTACTAATGTTACAGTTGATTCAAATTAAGGAAAAATGGATGTGTGTTGCTTAAGATTACAGTTTTTCACAAACCAGCCTACAAGTAAGTCTAACTATTGTTTGTACCAGATCATCTATTCCACAGTTTTTCACTGATATATCAGAGTATAGTTTTCATACAATATTGAAATTTCACGCAGTATAATTGGATGTCGCCAGAATTTCTTGAGAGGGGTCACGTCTTTCAATGTTACAACATGCAGGCTTGACGCCAGGACATCAAAAACTAACCTACAAATTGCCCATCTAATTTTCGTTTTCGTGATTATTTTTGAACTCATGGAAGGATTCTCTTGAAATATTGAAATGAAATTACTATAGTTATGATAAATGATGTAAAATTGACATTGTTGTACGAAAAATTTACTCTGAAATATCGGCAAAAAAATCGGGATCATCTTGGTAGAGACGGAGTAGTTTGTTCCATTGTAGATATGTACCTGATCTTGTGAAATTGCTGGATCTCCTCTCGCATTGTTTTCCTGGTTCGCTGTACTCTTTTCTTGCCGACATGCTGTGTGGTAATCTTTCTTTGTGGCTAAAACTTTATTTAATCGCTTTGTCCATGGTTTTTGAGCCTGAAATATCATCAGAATGCAGTTCTAAGAATACTAAATTAAATACTATGTATAAACACACGCACTCAGGATATATTTCCGAGCGGAACAAACAACATTCGAGATGCAGCACTGTTATGTTTCATGACAGATTCACGAGAAAAGTCCCTGAGTGAGTGAGTGAATATGATTCAACATCGCTTCCAACTAAAGTTCACTCATATTCCGACGTTGGGTCCTTTTCCTTTTCACAACCAGGAACCCCACGGGTGCTTCAGTTAGTCGCCTCTCATGACAAGTTGATGGAGGACCCCGAGGCCTGTTCTTAACATGACCTGGGATGTGCACAACGACACCCCCGATCAACCCCGGAGCCCCATGGGGTGAACGGTCCCTAAAGCATCTAGTAACACAACTATGCAATGGATAATTTCTGATGGTCACAGAGGTTTAAAAAAAACAGTATTGATAGTGATGAGAAGCAATTCAATTTATTACTAATTCAATCAGGTTTAATCAAGATTACCTGAAATATTACGTGGTTTTATAATATCAAAGTATTATATATTGCCTGTACAGGACTAAGGAGAGCCTGTGTACAGACTTAAAAACTTTATTCCAGCAAATTGTAACTAATAGTTTGACACTGTTCTGATCCATCCGGACTTAAGATCCAGACAATACCCAGGTTCTTTTTTCATTCACCTTGGACTTACACAGCTGACAAGACTGATATAGACTAGTAGGTTACCTCCCCTCATTTTCCAATACTTCGACTGGTATGCCAATTTTTTTCAGTTGTCCTTTCACTTCCAGATATCTTGTAATGTTTTGACTGACAGACATACCTTCCTAAATCCATCCTCTAGTTCTTTGGTTTCTTTAAAGTGCATCATAGATTTGTGATAATTGTCTTTCTGCCAGGATTTTATTTTAGTGTGGACTTCGTTCATCAGCTGGTCAGCCATCTGGTTATGTAATGAGCCGAGTTTATCAGCCTCGGAGAGTACCCCCCTCCACCCTGCCTGTATTGTTCCATACTCGGGACCTGTATAACACAAATAGATAGAATATATAATTGTTATGTAATCAGCAGAGTTTATCAGCCTCAGAGAGTACCCCCTCCCCCTCTCCCACCCTGCCTGTATTGTACCATACTTGGAACCTGTATAACACGAATAGATGGAATATATAACTGTTACGTAATGAGCACAAATAGACAAGGTCCTGACACAAACAGACAATGTATACAAGAAGTAAGACTGGAGAAATTGGATATATTTCCTTATAGCCGTATTCAAGATCAACGAATAAGTATAACACATATGATTCAAATTTAGTTATTGAATGAAAACCCAACAAGGATCAGTTGACTCCAATGAAGAGTCACCATCACATCCTTATAGGTCATTAAGTGCATCAGTGAAAGGTAAACAACAGCAATGTTTAACTATATGCAATACGGTAATTTCCATAATAATTCGCCTTCTAAATTTAATTCGAAAACGGCCGATTTTTCCACTGTCGTAATTTTCTCCATCCTAATAAAACGAAAACGGGAGCATATTCAATATACTCATGAAACAATAAATTCGAACACTCCCGTTTTCGTCGCGGAGTTCATGCCGCTGAAAGTAAAGTGAATATGTTACTAAGAATAATTTGTTACTAAGAATAATTTCTGTATAACTAAATCGCGAATTATTAGGGAAATTACCGTAAGTAGATCCTATTAGTCAGATAATAATCAGGAATGCCTGTGTGGTGATTATGCAAATCTATATCTTCATACAGTAAAACCTCTAATAATTCCATCACCCTAAATTCCATTCTAATAAATTTGCCCACCCTATACATGTAAGAATTGAAACATTAAAATAAATGGCCAGGATTATGGGTCATTTTGTCAATATTGATCACCCCCTGATATTATCGTGGGAAATTTCAGTTCCTGTTACGGAATTATTATTGGAATTACTACCATACAATGTACAGTAAAAAGATGTCTGAGAATACACAACATGCCATGAAGTGCATTTTTCTTACCAGAAATACATGTATTGGACCTTCCAATATTGGGAACTCAAATGTGATGAAATCAACAGAAGAAGATGTAACTTATCGATATAACTTTCTTCTGACATGTATATAAAGGAATAATTAAACTGATTAAGCCTGTACATGTGATTGGGTGTGATTGACTAAACATTGTTAATAGTGTATTAGCGTACAATGTAAATTTATGATGTGTGATGGGCTGACTGCAGAACTCGCGGAATTCCTGTTCGGTATTTCCCAAGGATTATCAGATTTTTTTGTAGTCTGGGAAGGTATGAATGCAACTGTAGTTCTGGAAGTCTTCCACGAAGCATACATGGCCATTCCAACACGTAAAGAAACAACTCAGAACTGTTCCACTGGTGATGCTCAGTTTTGAAACCTTCCCTAATAATATGTCAACATGTTTTCAAACATTTCAACCCCTGATAATAAACTTCCAGCATCCGAACCCAATTTTTTTTTCTTTTTTTTTTTCTTCATCTTGGAATGACATAATCATGATGATCAACTGCTTACCTTTGTCTAAGTAATCGTTCCATTTTTTGGACCAGTTCTGCAGCTGTTTTGCATAGGATTTCTCAATTTCACTGCGACTGTCAATCAAGGCTTTCAAGCTATCACACAACTTGTGACCATTGTCTATACGTTTCACGGCTAATTTGAAGTTGCCGACCTCCCAGAAACTGTCACTTGACGGCTGGATGATATCGTCATTCACCGACATCGTGCTGCCGCCGTTCAGCTCACTTCCACTCTAGTCTGTAGGAGACAAATGCCAAATATGAGAAATAACATCAAAATACATGTACATGTACATGCATGATCAGTGTTGCTGTAAATTATACTTTGAACTACATTGTACATGTACCAGTGAAACCATGGCAACCTGCATAAAATATAATAAACAGCATGGAATACAAATCATTTTCAAACTGCAAACATCCGTGTACAAGCATAACACATCAAGGTTCAGAGCATATTAATTTACATGTACATGTACCTTTACTAGTATAGGGGAGGCAAAATTAGATTGATCTTCGGTGCTTGGAAGAACATCTGACTCTACATGCGCATGTATAATAGATTGATTCTCAATGCCAAAAGAACATCTGAATCCATACTAGATTGATCTTTAGCACTGGGAAAAACATCTGACTATACTATCTTGATTCGTGGTGCAAGAAAGAACATCCTACTCTACATTAGATGGATCCATGGTGGTGGAAAGAACAACTGACTCTACATGTATACTAGACTGATCCTCAGTGCTAGAAAGAACATCTGACTATATACTAGATTGATCCTTAATGCTAGAAAGCTTGATCCTCGACACTAGAAAGAACATTTGAGTCCATACTAGATTGATCCTCAGTGCTGGAAAGAACATCTGACTATACTAGCTTGATCATTGGTGCTGGAATGAACATCTGTCTATGCTACATGTAGTTTGATCCTCGGTGCCAGAAAGAACATCTGACTATTAGCTTGATCATTGGTGCTGGAATGAACATCTGACTATACTACATGTAGTTTGATCCTCGGTGCCAGAAAGAACATCTGACTATACTAGCTTGATCATTGGTGCTGGAATGAACATCTGACTATGCTACATGTAGTTTGATCCTCGGTGCCAGAAAGAACATCTGACTATACTAGCTTGATCATTGGTGCTGGAATGAACATCTGACTATGCTACATGTAGTTTGATCCTCGGTGCTAGAAAGAACATCTGACTATGCTACATGTAGTTTGATCCTCGGTGCTAGAAAGAACATCTGACTATACTAGCTTGATCATTGATGCTGGAACGAACATCTGACTATGCTACATGTAGTTTGATCCTCGGTGCTAGAAAGAACATCTGACTATGCTATATGTAGTTTGATCCTCGGTGCCAGAAAGAACATCTGACTATACTAGCTTGATCATTGATGCTGGAATGAACATCTGACTATGCTATACACGTAGTTTGATCCTCGTGCCAGAAAGAATCTGCCGCTATACTAGATTCATCCTCTGTACTAGAAATAATATACTTGATTCACTGATGTCTGAATCTATACTAGATTGATTGAAAAGATGTTAGAAAGAACATCTGCTTTTAAGATATACATGTTCATGATATATCCCTAATAAGCTTGCACATGTACACACACTAATGTGCCATTTTGTCGACTGAATAAACATTCTCACAGTATCTGCTAAGGCTAAGCAACAAATTTGAGTCAGAAATTAAAGCCTGAAGATGTAAACGTAATTCACATTGGATAAAACGAAAGAAAGTTACATATAGCTTTGGGTGTACTGTACATCATTCATGTCATTTGTAAAATGAACGTACACATTCCACAGCTTTTACATCCAATAGCATGATTGACATGAAACAATACAGATCCTTGACCTTGTTGATGTTGCAGGCTAACGGGAATATATATGATGACAAGCTTACATACTTGAAATGACAACCCAGTGATGTAGTACCGTGTAAGCTCTAAAACATTTAATTATGACCCAGCCTCAAAATATTTTTTATCCTGTTTAGTGGGATTACAATAAACCTCGGGGTAAAACTTTGAATTTGGCTGACTGACATGGATTTCATAAAGGGGGTTGTAATCAAGTTTGGGCATGACTATGATGGGGAGGATATCAGAAGTCTATAGTGTCAACATGACAAGGAAGGAGCAAGAGCATCAAAATACCTCGCACAAAGTACACTTCGGAGAACTTTAATAGTGTGGCAGAAAGCTAAAACAAGTGTTCTGAGAACCCCAACATCTCGCCTTGTGGGGTAATCCGCTGATGCTGCAGCAGCAATGAAAGCAGTACCAAATTAAACCGTGATAATTTGAACAAAAATTAATATTTCATGTCACAAATAGCACATGCACATATAAGAATTCCACCTAAACTGTGAGTCAAATAACCGTTGAGCATGCCTATGAAAACATTATTTCTTACATTTCCAATGTGCGGTCACTTTGTAGCATGAATGGTTATGACATAATAGAGATGCCTTGTTTCAGATCCAACATGGTGATTGTGTGCCGACAAGTCATGTATTAAAAGTTTGAGCACATTTGCAGTGTTAATGTTAAAAATAAACCTGATCTACACGTATATACTCCCTCAACTAATAACTGTCTTGTTCAATCCAAGTATATGGTGCAGCACTTTACACTAGCAGTTCAATGTATAGTCAAGAATTTATACCTCGGGCAAGGTATAATAATCAAGACAAGAATTTGACACTCCAACTCAGGCTACATATGATGGTAATCTAGATGTCGACCTGATTACATGTAATGCCAGTGTATATTAAAGGCTGCCAAATGTTCATGTTGTTAATTATACAACAAACCAATTAACCACCAAAGAGCTAGGTGTTGATACCTGTGATTACATAATCAACTTAACATGATGCACAAGGTAATTGGAAAATTGCCAGGCATTGCCAGTTCATATATTATATACATGTATGTAATTATATGATCAAAATGTACATGCTTGTGAAGAAAGATGATGAACATGAGAAACACCACCACTCAAGAGATTCCAATTTAACATGTGCATCTACCTGCAATGTTACATAATGTATACAAATCAATGTCCTCCAGGTGTCTTTATTTATCACTTACAATTAAAGACATGCACATGTACCTTCCAGAGTTACATGTATAAACAACTGTCCCGAACATCATTCATTCAGAGCCATGTGCAGAATGAACTAAACCTAGAACTTCAACATGTTCCATTGAGATATATATGATACAGGTTTCTATGGTTCCGTTAACCATTATAATACCTTTGTAGACCTATGTAGACCTTTTCTGGATTTATATATATACACAAGGACAGGGACCATGGAGACTGAAAATGGAATCTGGAACATTCCTCACAGAGTGCACCTCGATTCTGGTGGCACTCCCACAATTTCATTTCTACCTTCACTTCAGCGTGATCAACTGTTCTTAACTTTTGCCACGAGCGGAAGATTAATTTCCTGTATGATGACTGTACATGGATAGTCACAGCTAATCATATCATACATGTAGTTTATATCGTCGCTATATGGTCGAAATAGCGCTGAACGCGACGTTAAACCCTAACTCACTCACACTTGACTTTTAAATGATGGTTAACACCACCGCCTGAATCAATATTGCAGATATATACCAATTTGATGTGCCAAAGGTGTCATTTTTTGTCCTTTTCCCGTCTCTACTTTCAGTTGAACTGGTGGCACATTAGGCCTGATTCGGCCAGACTGTGTATTCAGATCAAAAAAACGTAGAAGTAAATTATCCATGCAGAAGTGAGAGTATGATGTAATTACATGTAACATTGTTTTCTCGCTTCATAGAATATCACAATAGTACAGAGCCCTATCACATACATCAGGTATATTTGAAAGTCTGTCGATATAATGTTAAGATTTAGCGTTCTCATGAGTGATGATATACTGACCTGGAAGGTCTTGTACGTGTACGCACATTTTAATTTTGACTAATCTCCCCCCGATAATGTGAACAGCAAGGCCGAAGTGAAAAGGTCTCCTCATTGTCACTGATGAGCAGTACAGACATTAAGGAAGTTTGATGATACATTGTAGTCACTATTATTCCTATTGTTCACAATATTTGAACTCCAATTCTATGACGGGGGAAATATCCCAGGTTTGATCTTCTGTGAGGACTCCACCCCTTCCTACTACATGTATGTTACATATATTACGTAAACCAGGACATTTTCAGACCAACATGGTGAATACATTGTACATAATACATTGTAGCCCAGCGCACACGAGAGCTATCAGCTGAGCTAACGGCCTCAATTGCCTGTCAGTTCAGGGGCTAGCTCTCAGCGCACACACTGAGCAAAAGGATCACCTGTTTCCACAAAACACCTTCTTCGAGATCATTTTTAAACAGCTGTAAAAATTACGTGAATTCGAGATACGTTTCTATTGGCTGGTCAAATAAAACTGCTGAGCTGTTGGCGGAGTATTTGACCTCGCGAGGCGAAATTATCAAACAAGTTTCATATTTTTCTCTCGGCAAACTCACCAAAAACTGCCCGCACACGAGAGCTAGCCCCTGAGCTGACAGGCAATTGAGGCCATTAGCTCAGCTGATAGCTCTCGTGTGCGCCTGCCATTAGAATTCTATAGTACATGTATGCAAAACATTTCCTGAAATTTCACTTTTAGCTAAAAAGATACTATGCATGGATTCTGGCAAAAATTCTATTTTTATTTCCATTTTCTCACATGGAATCCTTGCACCTAGTGAACAAACTGTGTTTTTATAGGCAGTAAAATTGCTTTGCATAAGGTATTCACAAACTCATATTTTCTGCCTAAACTGAGATTTTTAAATTTATGAAATTTGTAAAAGTACGATCCTGAAATGAAGTTTAATTATTTGACACATCTTTTCATGTTACCGATTAATTATTGGTACTTGTAGCAAGTTTCCAAAGGAAGTACACCGGGAAAGTAGCAAAACTTGCGCAACTGAAGTTTTTTTGAAATAAATTAATTTATACTGTTACAAAACCCTGAATGTAAACTCGTCAATGTTTTTTTTTGAGAGATGCATATTAGATATTCCTACGAAGTAGGCTACAGATCGCAAATTGTCCGGTAATGAGTGAGTGAGTCAGTCCATCTGAATCCTTTCGTCAGCAAAATAAGGAGAACCGTTGACATTAGAACCTTGATTTTTGGCATGAACGTGCATTAGGGCATTGTTACCAGCAAGTTCTGATCTGAAATAATTTTGATTAAAATTAGATTTATAATTAACACTTCAGTATATTGTAATAGATACATACCATCCATGTGGCCTTTAACAGTATCATGTTCCTTTTATGACCATGAAGCCTTATCAGTGGATTTAAAAGTCATTAAGGCTTGTCCTTGGAACAAACACAGAGAGAGGCTCTATCGAGCCTTGTGGTTTTTAACAGTGATTTATATCCAAGCCCACTGAGATAAGGCTGGTTTCTACTCTGCTGCTTGTCACATCAAATTACAGTGGTCGGTGTCCTGTCAACTATCCTGGAACATTTCCTAGCTTAGACATTAAACTGCCCGCTAAACTTGCCATCAAATGTGATCAGGCTGGGAGTACAAGAATGTGCGGTGTATTTTCTGTGGACTGTGTAGGCTGTACAGTCTGAATGAAGACAGCCTAGCAGAATTAGTTAAAGCTAGGTGGTTTAACGTTTATCAATGAAGAAAATCACCGATCAACCGCCATAGAATATAACGTGAAACAAGAAAACCGGAATAGTACATTCATCAGATTGCCGATGCCCAAAATGTGTTGTCTCATATATCTAGATAACAACGTGATGTAGAGATGCTATTTATTCGTCTTTGTACCGGTTATACTCAGGAGAATGACATAGAATCATTATTATCTTGTGCATAGAAGGTGTTGGTCGTGAGTTGAATTACCGTAAACTACATAAATGCTACCTTTCTACTATAGTGATATATATAAATACGAAGCTGCGCATCAAAAAACCCCTCGGCTCTGGGTACATTCATAATGTATTCAATTTGAACCAAGATGTCAGGAACACCAAGCAGTCAAGTCACAAATATACAGATTTTGCAATTAGAAATGACCCCTAAGATTTCCATCCAATCAGAGAAACCGGTATTCATTACATAAATTTCTTGATGCATCAATGATGTATACCAAATTTTACATCGAGTATTTGAACGGTATCAGAGATAGAGATCATTAATGATTTCGCATAAATTAAAGATGGCCGCCCTTCCTTCCCGCCACTCAGAGGAACTGATGTGGTTATTCATTGAAATTTCTCTTGATACATTGATGCTGTATACCAAGTTTCGTATAGAACACTGAAATGGTATCAGAGATATACATCATTAAAGATTTTGCATAAATTAAAGATGGCCACCAAGGTTTCCGCCCAATCAGAGAAACCAGAACTGTCATTTGTCGTAAGTCTCTTGATGCATCTATGATGTATACCAAATTTTACATCGTGCACTTGAACGGTATCAGAGAACGAGATCATTAATGATTTTGCATAAATTAAAGATGGCCGACCATCCTTCTCCCCACTCAGAGGAACTGATGTGGTTATTCATTGCAAGTCAGTTGATATATCGATGCTGTATACCAAGTTTGGTATAGAACACTTATATTGGATCAGAGATATATATCATTAAAGTTTTTGCATAAATTAAAGATGGCCGCCAAAGTTTTCGGTCAATCAGGTCCCGATTCAAAGCATCTGGATGTATCGATGATGTATACCAACTTTCATATAAAACAACTGAATGGTAACAGAGATATGTATCATTATCGATTTCGCATAAATTAAAGATGGCCTCCAGGATTTCCAGCTAATCAGAAAAGCCAGTTTGGTAATTTATTGAAAGTTGCTTGATGTATCGATGATGTATACCAACTTTCGTATTGAACAGTTGAATGGTTTCCGAGATATGGATCATTATCCATTTCGCATAAAATTAAAGATGGCCGCCAAGGTTTTCACCCAATCAGGTCCCAATTAAATAGGCTTCTGGTCCTTGACTAGGTAAATAAGCATACCAAATTTGGAATTCTTCAGTGGAACGGTTCTCCGGCTATCTCGCTCACGTACAGACGTACGGACGTACGGACGTACGGACAGACGGACGTACAAGACGACGACAATACCCCATGGCCAAAATTGGCCGAGGGGTAAAAATTGTCATATTGTTGGGAAAATAATGTGATTCAAAAAGTTGTTTTGATCCTGTACAAGGGCACTGAAAACCATTAAAGAGATGTAAATGTATTTTCACACGTAAAGCTTGAAATCTACTGAACCTATATTGTTCAATCTGTTTCCTTTAATTAAAAAATTGTAAAATTAAATCGGCGAGTGTTATTTATTTTGGAATGAAGGCGCATTAAGAGACTGTTACCAACAAGTTCTGAGCTGACCTACTTTTGATGAAAATTTCTGGTGATTTTTGATGAAAATCACTGGCGATTCTGACTTGGGCAGTGCCCATCTTAATATATGCAGGATTTCAACAGGGTGTGGGGATTTCCAAGAGTTCAGTTCGCGTTCGAGTCCTAATGCCTACTGTACTTCGTAGGTCCTGTGACGTTTATAGTCACACTGCCATGTTTATATTCCAACTATCAATTTATCATTAAAGTGCATTCAATCTTGGTAATATCAGATACTGATATACCGAACTATGATGGTTGGTCCTAACCTGTATAGCATATTATAGTCATAGGCCAGAACAATTACTTCTTTTCAGTCCTGTCAGGAGGTACCCTTTAACATGTTAAATACTGCAAGATCTTCAACAGCCTTCATTCATGTGTACTGGACTACATGTACTATATATGTATACTAATTAAAACATTGCCAGTCGAGTCAACAGGAATTGCGCTACACCTATTTCAAACACTGAGAGAGACATCTACTTGAATGGCATAGTGTTTTTTATGGACTGTAAATAACTTGCTCTACATACAAAATATGATTCATGTCAATAGCTTCAGGCCATACCAGACAGGGAACAGAATTAAGAGACATACTCAACCTGTCAAAAGAAACAAGAGGGCAAATAAAAACCCCGAGATCATCATTATCATATGTTGCAGTTCAGTAAGCACCCAAGCCGTTTATGGTATTAACCCATTTCACCAGCCTCTCAGATTATTATAATAATCATCGTTTACCAGCCTATTAAACGTAACTTTAATATGCTTATAGATCCAACAACATAATCAACATAAATCATGATAATATTTGTCAATTTCCATAGATTTCATGTGAACTACTACATGTAAGACATAACAAAATATCAACAAACATGAACAAGAGACAGCAGGTACGGTGTCCACAGGAACACATATGCCCCACCATACATAGAGGCTATATTACATTCATCAGATTATTGTACATGTAAGATGGTTATTCGGGTGTGATAACTCTTGACCCATCTTTCTATTTGGTATGTAATATTTGGAACATGTGTACAAGATGTATGTTGAAAGGGGGTTACTGCAGTGTATGTTTGCATATGAGAGAAGTTGCGTAGCGTATCATTAATTTAATTTCATATACCGGTACACCATAACTATAAACTTTGGGCCAAATGTGACTGTTCTGTATCTACACTGTTACATGTAAAATCTGTACTGTTGCTAGATTATGTTTTTTTTTTAATAAATTTATTCAAAAGGATGAGAGAAGGGGGCAGGGGGGTCCAGAGAATGAAGATCTTGTGCATGCATAGTGAACCCAATAAAGTAGAAGATACAAATGGGACAAGTTTGAGTATTCCAGTACTCATCTATGTATATTGTAAATCCATTCTCAGGTAACATGACTGTATCTATGAAGCTCTGAATGAGCTTGAATTGGTTTCCTCGAAACTCTTTCAAAAGATATGAGGTGGGAGGATGCTTAGAATAGGAGATGCATGATGTACCCCTGGCGGGATACGGACAAAACCCCAGCGGACAAAACACCAACGGACAAAACCCCAGCGGACAAAACCCCAGTGGACAAAACCCCAGCAGAAAAATCCCCAGAACAGGAAAAGTGGACAAAACCCGGGCCACTTCGTTTTTTTATTTTTTTATTTTCTAAATACATGTATGCTTTTAATTCTGAGTATTTTTTTTTTCATTAATCCCCAATGATAATCATTTTTTCCCCTAATCTCCACTAATTCTTGATAGTCTTTGATGTCTGTCTGTTATTGTTTTTGTTTGGGTTTGAGTACTTTTCAGTGCTTATGACAAGATTTACTCATAGCTACAGTTTGCCTATAAAACAGAGATCAAATGTTGATGTGTCATTACATCACCATGGAAATTATACGTGATAACAAAGGTGGACAAAAGTTATGCTATCTTGGTCATATGTATACCAAGAAGGCTACCAGTTCAAAGACTATACGATGGGAATGTTCTAAAAGAGCATCACTCTCATGCCAGGGAAAAGTCACCACTGACTTGGAAATCAGAACCATGATTTCATCCGCTGATCATTGTCATGCACCAAGTGGTTTTGATCTTGACAGAGCAAGTACCAGCCAGGTTCTGATTGATCACATGAATGGGATGAGTGCTGGGGGAAGACAGGCTCTTGGTCAGTTAGACAGCGTCAAAAGAAGTATCCGCCGGAAGAGACAAGCTACACGACCGCCGGCACCATCAGCCTTAGAAGACTTGGTCATTGAAGGAGACTGGAAGACGACCGGTGGAACAGATCCCCGACCTTTCCTAATCTATGACAACGGAATTCAAGCTCGCAATCGCACAATTCTGTTTGCAACAGAAGATGGCCTGCGTCATTTAGCCCATTCCGATACCTGGTACATGGACGGGACTTTCGATACTGCACCAGCTCTGTTCAAACAGATGTATGTCATCCGTGAGAAATGGAACGTCCACACGGCTACCATAGAGAATGAAGCCCGCACCAACAATATATGCGAGAGCTGGAACCGTTTCTTCAAGCAGTTGATAGGGTATTCCCATCCAACCGTGTGGGCTGCCATTGAAAACATAAGGAAGGATGCCTGCATCGCTTCTACACATTTGGCAAATGATGCGGTTGGACAGAGGTTGAAAAAGCGAGGCAGCGAGCTACAAAAGACCTACAATCTGTGCATTGACTTGGACAGCGGTCGTAAAGACATTGGAAGAAACCATGAGAGGCCTTGGACATAATATCAGACTGTATTAGATAGACTTACTAGCTAGAAAGAAAACTCAATGTGAAATGTCACATTTTTGTGTGTAAATATTGACCATAACATGTGAATATTGACCTTAATTTAATAAAAAAAAATATAGATAAAATCTCTTAATGTTGTTGTATGGCTAATATAATTTTTTTTGTCCGACTGGGGTTTTGTCCGACTGGGGTTTTGTCCGCTGGGGTTTTGTCCTACACCCCTGGCAGTTGGGGCTCGAGACCAGGTCAACATTTGTTGGAGTTGGATTTATGACAGGTATCTGGTTACCATTTACAATATATCTATCGAAAGGAAATTCACTGGACAGAAAGATTAGGATGTCAAAACATTCGCCATCTCCTGCTGCTGGTCTGTGGGGCTTTAGAGACTCTCGCATCACTGAACAAACAATGTCATCAATTTCTGTAACAGCCATTAATTCTGAGAGTACTCTTGCATGTCACGAGGACAGGTCTAAATTAAGATGAAAATCTTACAGAAGTGTTTTAATTACTCTTCAAACTAAATCCTAAGCACTACATTATACATGTACATGTATGTGTACTAGTAGCAGAAAAATTCAAGGAAGAATTTGAAGTTTTACTGTATATCTTGTTTCCAAATCTACAAAATGTTATGTTATAAAATCATTACTTACACTACCTTTGCTTGGTCAGGTATGACAATTCGTCATGGATGCCCAATAAGTGTCCAGCCTAATAGTCAAAATTCCAGTGTAAAGTACATGTAGGGCAATTACAGCCCAGTCACACATGGCTGAGGCATGTGACCTAGATAATACATGTATACAGGTATGTGTTTATTATACCTTACAGGTAAACTGTACCCCTTAGATAACACTGTCACAACAGGTAACACCAGTAACAATACAACTATCATGTATTGTACAGGAATACCCCCTGTTAACATCATTAATGTACCGGTCTAATTTATTATATCCTCTCCACTTGGCTGGTCATAAACACTCTACCCATTCAAATACACTTGTAACAGGAATACTGTACAACTATCATGACAAGCACCACTACACTGGACAAGGTCCCTTCTCATATTTCTCAATGTAATCTGGCTTGACTGGATTTAGGAAAAATTCCAACTTAAATAAATACAAATACATGTATGGCCGAGCTGACATTTTCAAAACTTATTATGCTAATGGTACAGGTAGTCTGCATAATCCATTGTTCAGATCACAGACATGTGAAATGAAAGCATATAAAATGCCTGTTTGCCCTCTGGGCAAGGTTAAATACATGTAACATGAAAATGTTGTGGCCTTGCCTGAAAAACTATGAAAAAAGTAAATTATGTTTGGAAATCTTACTGTAATTCTGACATTAATGTCCACAGTGCAAATCTGCCTTGGGTGTATTTGACCCTTAAATCCCGAAGAAAATGTACATGTATGTGCTTGTGGTAAAACATGATGTGGTAATCCCTCTAAATGTATGTGCTTGTGGTAAAACATGATGTGGTAATCCCTCTAAATGTATGTGCTTGTGGTAAAACATGATGTGGTAATCCCTCTAAATGTATGTGCTTGTGGTAAAACATGATGTGGTAATCCCTCTAATAATGAAATCTACTCAAAATTCAATCCCCAATTCTGGGGACAAAATTCAATCGGCTATTCGAATAAATTTGTTTGCTCTCTAAAATAAGTACAATAATGAAGAAACAATATTGAATATAAAGGCCCATTCTCACTATGCGATTTGTAGTAACAACTCGAGGAGTCCATCTGTCCATCTGAATCCTTTCGTCGGCAAAATAAGGAGAACCGTTGAGAGTAGAACCTTGATTTTTGGCAAGAAGTTGCATTAGGGAATTGTTACCAGCAAGTTCTGAGCTGACTTACTTTTGATGAAAATTTGACCTACTTAGGTGACCTATAACATTACGCTTGGACCCCCAAGTCATCTTCCTAACCCTACTTCCTACTCTTGTGTAGTAACAACTCTAGTCGCATGAAATAGGACCTGTTCTATTTCCTATGACTTGTAGCATGCGACTAAAATCATACGAGTGTTCTCACGATTGAACCGAGTTGTATGCTACAAGTTGTTAATACAAATCACACCGTAAGAATGAGCATTAAGCATGATTTTGAACTACCTCCAGATCCTGATCTAATAAAAATCCAGGGTGTGAAATAGAAAAAATAAATCCGGTTCAGGTTGCCCGACTGTAATTTCAAGTTTCCCGAAAATATACTGTGATTTTTTTTCAAACAAATTCTTTATTGGATAACGACTGATCATAAAATGACTCTGTGACCCAAATACTGAGTATTCAGAAATTGTAATAATATCAATAAAATTTAATTTAACACTGAACAATAAGTATTGTTTGTTTTCATTTATGTCTGTAGAATTTATTCAAGATGAGGAACAGTGACAGCAGTTTATTTATCAAGTTGGTCAACACAAGTAGTCTGTTGACAGTGCAGTGTTCATATTCAGCACTTTTGACAGCCTTGAGCTGTTTTGGCTTTTTCACAGCCGTGTCTGTGCATGTTCACAACTAGATCGCCGTCACGTTTCTTAGTAAATCCAAAATTAAATAGACTCGTATTTATTGCAATTATGATGAATAGCATCAAAAGTACACGCGAAGTCAGCATGCTGATTTCATCAACACGGAGGCT
>JAVTVY010042776.1:0-18055 GCA_036873755.1 Hanleya hanleyi | reverse complement strand
AGCTTGGTGGGATTGTGGCGTTTGGTAGCGCGCCTTTTTGGACCAATGAGAGCTCGCTATTTCAACCAATAGATTTGTTCGAACGAGGCGCCAATTGACGAGCTTCGCGCCTTTTAGACAGCCAATCGATATCCTCCCCATTTGACCTTATAAACCCTGAGCCCTGCGTAGAGAAGTAAATTCAATCACAACTTTCTCGACAACACTTGGACAGACAACATCTAGTGGCCAAGATGTCCACGGGCGGGACGAGAAGAAGGATCAGGAGAGAGAGGACGGTGCACGACGAGTACATGAAAAGAAGTGGTGTGTGGGAAGATCGGCGACAGCTAGCCAGAGCCGTTAAAAAATTTTGGCTAGAGGAAATACGAAAATGGGCTGAGAGCAATATAAATCTATCTCGACTGGCGTGGCGTGATCTCCACCATTTAGTGACCAGGGCGCCCAGCGATTTAGAGGGGGAAGACTGGTTGGCCGCTTTGGAGGACGTGCTACAACAACCTCAGCCCGTGCTCCAACGACAAGAACTCCAGCCAGTTGACCCCCAGTTGCGGGAAGCGTACCAACAACAGCCCCTGCCTGAGTTCGTGGACATCAGCGAGGTGGAACAGTAGGAACAACAACAACAACAGCCCGGGGGCAGATAGGCAAGCCCCCCTCCAGAGACAACTGGATAAAAAAACACCTCAACGGCCCTTTTCAGGGCCAACCCAGTCCTTCGAAAGAGGACTTTTTAATCTGGCACATTGAAATTAACATGAGGTCCTGCAATCTCCTCTCCTCTATGATTACCAATCTCCTCACTCTCCAAATTACCCTAAAGACCTGTAGCCAACCTAATACTTCTAACACTAGACCCTAGAAATGTCATTCTCCTCACCCGTCGTGAAAATATCAGTGGGCTAAAAATGACATGTTCACGTGATCGCTGCGTGATGGAAACTGAGTACGGGACCGAATAAAAGCTATGGGTGCCAATGGTTGTTTTCACACTAGAGGGTTGGAAACAAAAAATTCACATTTCTCCATCTATAAACCTCTCGAATTTTTTTAGAATGACACACTAACGTGGTAAGGTTGCCTTAAGTAAGTGAGCCGTAAGTCCATTTATTTCAAGTTTACCGTACTTTTAACACAGTCGTGCAGGTGAAATTGAGCCTTTGAAACACGGAAAATGAAGAAAAAAATATATTTATGCAGCCGTTAGCTCTATGAAATTTCCAGGGTTACACGATAACATGCCAAGGTTGTTTTAGATCTCAACTCATGTTAATTAAAAATTGATCCCGTTTCCAAATCTTGCAGAAAGCACAGATCATTTTGTCTTTTTTTTCTGGGCATGATGTCTAGACAGATTTCGCTGACATCCGCGCGACCTCAGCCTTTTACGGTAGAGAATAAAAAAGCGGGCTGTCGGTCGTCTGCTACACAAATTCATGCCAACCACATCGACGGCTACCACATCACCACCCGAGGGGACCCAGTTGGTACAGCTAAGACAACATATTCTTTTCTAACTAAAAAAACACAACACCAACACCTTTCCCTTGCATAGAGTGAACACTGACACACATTAGTTGAATTTCTAATATTTATTAACAGTAGAATGAACATAAGAGTTTCACCGGCTCTTTGTGTTAAATTTTCTAATAGCGTTATACGGTGTCACCATGGTGGTAGAATGAACATAGAATGAACATAGAATGTAGGAATACGGTAATGTCTGAATGTTCAATATTTAGCCAACAAGACTTGCTTGAAATTTTTCCGTGTCTTTTTGCCCCTCGTGCACGAATAGGAAGGCCGCAATCTGCTCACGGGGAATTCTCGGTGGACAGGCCGCTTCCAATGCCTACGCGATTTCCGTCTCGTTAATGTCGTGTAATGCCTCAGTCATCAGCGCGCCTGACGGTGCCGCCAAAGGATGCGGGCCATCCAGACACGTATGCATGTCTAACGATCCGACACAGCCTGCACATTGTTGGATACGCTCACCTTCAATGCGCGGTTTCAATGTACTTTTTGTAGATATACTCAGACAGCTGGTCATCCAGAGCTTCAGAAATTTCGTGGGCGAGGTGCTGAAGCTTCCGCCACGCAGGTATTTGCAGGGTGACTCCCTCGGGTAAGGGAATACGCGTAGTATCTTTCTTCAACTTCCATTTACGAATATGCACCAGCAGCATGTCGTTGAACATAGAACAGGTGAGGAAGACATCGTCTTCACAACACAATTTATGTTCCATGTGGTTCCCAATGACTGCCTCGACGACTTGATTTTGTGTGTATCTCTGTACTCTTTTCCATTGCTCAAACGTCAAGGCAATATGCTTAGGTGGTTTATCGTCCCAACCTGGTGCATTAAAGTGCACTTGCTCATCTTTCACGGTTACAGTTAAATAGGGCGTGAGCTCCCAACTGGTGATCTGGGCCGCCTGGTAGGCCTGCTGGATGATGTCATTCATCTGCTCCACAGACATAGGGGTTGCTTGCTGAGACTCTTGCTGAGGCATTATTAAAGGTGTTAGTTGGGGACGTTTGGCTGGTGGATAGGACTCTCCGGGTCTTCCTGGGCACGTTTGCTACCTGTACTCTCTTCGGGAATGTCTATGACTAAGGTATGTTCCTCGGGCCATTCCCGCATTCCCTGTCTCTCTCAGCGCCTCGAAGAAGGCCTGAAATGCTAAAGGACCTCGGCGTGGTAGAGTGTCCATGAGGGCTCTGTTTCGTGCTGCATTGGTATTCTGTGCCATGATGTCTTCTTCCATGTATGTAGTGATTACGTTTCTTACCAGAAGCAGATCACATAGTTCCACCACATTCATCATCTCACTAATGACCTGGACACGGTGCTGCATCAGCTTAGCTCGGTCAGAGGAGTCCATGGCTGTTCAGGCAGGTGTTAAGTAGGCTGGTCAGGCAGGCTGGTCAGGTAGCCCCGATCGGTAGGGCAATGAATGAAGCAATCCCCTAAAAATTTCCACTTTTATACGTTTTTCCGTGACATTCGTGTCTTTTCGGCAACCTCCGTGTCTCTTCGGTCACCTTCGTGTCTTTTCGGTAACGTCCGTGACTCTTCGGGTACCTCCGTGTCTCTTCGGTAACTTCCGTGACATCTTCGGTCACCTCCGTGTCTCTTCGGTGACCTCTGTGACATCTTCGGGCACCTCCGTGACATCTTCGGTCACCTCCGTGTCTCTTCGGTCACCTCCGTAACTACCCGGCTGTTCCCGTGTAAACCCCGATGTACCCGGAACACACAGCTAAAGGACCCGGATATAAGTCCCCGCATGTAAACCACGGATGAACAGGTCAGTACATGCATTCCTATCATTCAATATGACCTTGACCTATCACCTGATCTCCCCGTGATGGAAAAACCCCAAAGTCAGTACATGCATCCCATCAATGGTAATATAGATTTAATATGCATTCCTAGTACTCGTCCTCTGCATGGCAGAACTGCACAAGCCAGAACAAGTCTGGACATGCCTTGATCTCGGGGAGCCAGGTGTTCGGCACGTGAGCTCACTCACGCAGACGCCAGACCAGGTGTTCACCACAACATTGTAGCGAACGTGCGACATTGTTGCAATTCGGGGAGCCAGGTGTTCGGCCTGTGACAACCCCCAGCCCAAGCAGACGACAGCGAAATTCTGGCGGGGAAACCCCCACAGACAGATCAGTGCATGGCCTATCATGTTCCCACGGACCTCACCGAAAAGACACGGACGTACCCATCGGACCTCACCGAAAAAACACGAAGGTGAACGACATTGTAGAGAAAAACCCCACAGACAGGTCAGTACATGTCCTATCATGTTCCCAGGTCACGCCTCATTCACGCAGACCGGAAGTGACGTCATACACATGCGCACGTGATGGAAAAACCCCAACCCTAACATGTCTAAACATCATCCAAGTTCAAAGACGAGATGAAAGGATACAGGTCAACACAAGTGCACTCATTGACCTTTGACCTCTGTCACGTGATATGCAAATTTCTGAGGTCAAAGGTCAATACGCGCTGTAATGCTCGCTATATACTACTCACCGTTTCTGCATAACCGAGAGCATGACCTTGTGTAATACAAATTGGCTGTTTTACCATGTCCATGATTACCAGTATTTTCTTTCTAAATAGAGTTGCAGAGTATCTCAATCATTCAAGAATCTGTATAAGATGTACTCACAACACCAAAATTCTTAGCACGTCTGAGGTACAAATGTAGGATCTTTCCGAGCAAATGACAGAAAGTGACAACTACCGTACTGCAACTGCAACATCAATAGATAAAAGAAATATTTAATTATGTTGATATAATTCCGCAAATCCAGAAATATTTATCTGTTTATGAGACACTGGGCGAGATCATATAGGGGCCTTCGGTGGCCGAGTGGTCTAGGGCGTTTCGCTGGTGATCGCTAACCTCACACCGTTGAACCGGCACGGGTTCAAGCCCAGTTGGTGCACGTGTGCCAGCTACCTTTACGACGGGTGGTGGTTCTCTCCGGGTACTCCACCTACCAAACTGCCTGTCTCCATATGAGTGAAACAAACTTGAGTGTGACATTAATCCAAATACCCCCCACCAATTGACTCTCCAGTACAAGATCAGATCGTCAGTACCAACTTCGGCCAAAACAACTATATTGCATTAAGAAGATATTATTCGATTCTGTTGTGGTGTAAGGGCTACACTTAAATATTCTACTACAAATTCGTAGAAATAGTACAAAATACCGAACTACATACATGTGTTAATTGACATAGTATCTCGCTTAGAAAACTCTTCCCATATGGACAGTATGATCTACTTTTTTCATAATTAAGTCCACCCCGTGGCCATGTCAATGCAAAAATAGCACGATCGTTCAAAATAAACCTATATCGGTCGTCATTTTTTTAATTTAGTCATGATGATATCTCTGCGATATTAATAGAAAATCCCCACATCGAGTTAAATGTGAAATGTATAACTTAAATGAATTTCTGCTTTGATTTTTTCCCGTAACATTTGCAGTGGGAATAATGATACGCTTCAATGGTGGACCGTCATTCCGCTTCTCATCCGGACCCATCCAGCTTAACTCCATAGCCACCCCCACCCCTCTCCACTGCTGTCAACCAAACGTTCTGGCCTGTTTCTGGCACAATACTTCTCTGCTTTATAGCATATCATATTGGGGTTATTTTGAGTCAAATTGCATGACCTCCAGGCAATGTACGCTTGGCAAATCCAAAATGGTGACCATGGAGTTTTAACTGAAATATTGCGATTTCTTGGTTTTTCATTGGTTTGCTTTTTCCTTCCTAAAAGTACCCAAACTATATCATTTCTCATAAGATCATTGTTTTCCAATTTAAAATGCAGTTTTTTTTTGCGCAGCAAATTAAATAATCAAACAAATTGAAAAAAACTAACCGAAAAATCGTCAAAAGAAATGTTGTTTTTTGGGTTATGACGTAACTGTGACGTTACTATAGCGGCCGTCCTGGAATGCTTTTCATTTTCTGTTAGAAATACATCAAAAGATGAAGTATGAAAAATTTAGCGCCCTAGCTCAAGGTGTAATACAATATTTATCTTCCGCATGACATCATCTTTCATTTAAGGCATTTTGGTGGCCATCATGGACTTTTTTGAAAGTTTAGAGCGTATAAAATACAAAATTTGTTTCACAGGTTCTAACCACTATTGTTTTTATGCCTTTAGTAAAAAACAAGGCTTGTGATCTTTCGTCTAAGGACAATTACCGTCCAATACCCCTTGATACAGTGTTAGAATGCCTGCTTCTGACTTAATGTGATACTTTGTTTTCATTTCTGACAACCAGTTTGGTTTCAGGAAAGGTTATTCCACTGATCTAGCACTGTATGTCTTCAGAGAGATTGTTGGATTTTACATCGCAAAGGAACCCCGGGTTCGTGTGTTCTTGAATGCTCGGAGTTAGTCAATGTAAGCATGTAGTTACCATATATCAGCTTTTTTGGTAAGTAGCATGGCGGCAAGCACAAAACTCTACTCTTCCATGTAAATCATATGTCGAACAACATTCCACTACACAGAACTGGAAATACATTAAATTGTCGAACAGCAACCAAAGCCATCAACGTAAGATGCATTTATTGCTTGATGATGGGTACGGCGCATCACGTTGGGCACACCGGTTCTCGCCAGATCACCCAAGTTAAGCAGCGTTGAGCTCGGTCAATACTTGGATGGGTGACCGGGTGCTGTACTGACTGGGCTGATCAGTGTCCATAATAATAAGAACTGTGGACACTCTCGTGTTCTGGCACATGTAGGCACCGTCGTGATATGACTGAAACAATGTTGAAAACGACGTTAAATCCTACTCCCTCACTCACTCACTTGATGACAAAATTACCAAACCCACAATATACTGAATTACCATTATTATTGAACACGGTAATATTGTTACCCATCAGTCATAAAAGGCCCACCACAAATTACATTTCATGAAACACACATCAGCATAATTCACACATTCCACGAACACACAAGCCATGAAGATATGTTTATGTCAATTGGAAAGTGAGTTAATATTCATCCACAATTATTTCCAAGATGCCACCTTCTTATAAGCTGAGATCTGAGATGACCGTATGGCTCAAAGTGCTTGGCTTCACTGCTGACAATCTGATGACAAACTCGGAGAGTCGACTGTTCGTATCCCACAAAAGAACGACCAATCCGGTATTATTATATCTGTTTTATCTAGTCTTTCCGAAATTCTAAATCTGGCAAGTCGCTGTGATTTTGACAGTAGCCAATGCTGCATCCTCCTGGGAATGCAGTTCTCTTTTACAGTAAACGTTGGTGGAACAATGACGCAATCAAATTTGAGCAACGAAATTAAGAAAAGTGAGAATGGGCGATGTCTGTGCCCAAAGCGATTCCTCGTGCCCTGTAGAATACAAGCAATTATGAAAAACTTTAAACAAATACACATGTATCAACTGAATCACCTTCCTTTTGCCCCTCCCTTGCCACCGAAAGATATGAATCTGAAACTGAACACCCACGAAGAACGCAGTGGGTAAAAATTTTGAATCTAGGAGAATGTATTACACTACTGTGGTCAACTTGGATAAGCTGTCTCGTCAGCTAGCTCATGTACAACAGATGTAGATGTTTCAAGGGGCAACAAGTCGTTCGTACGGCTACCTATTCGTAGATTTAAAAGCCCATACCCCCGCAGATCGCCGGCTGACGACCCACCTGCTACCCGGCGAGGGATCACCGCAACGTCATATACCCCGACACTATCCACCGAGTCCACAGCTGGTAGAGCAGCGGCAGCAACCCACCCCCATACAACGGGGCCCCTTCATACCATCAGTCCCGGAATATCACCCAACCGTGAAGGACCAACTCAAACCCGTACAAGGGAATGAACATAATGTGAACTCGAGGCTATGGAAGGATTTGTTCAAAGAAAGTATGAACGCCGAGATGGTCAAGAGGTTGAGGGTCACAGAAAACAAGTTTCAACGCAAAGGGTATTCGAAAGAGGAAGCCGCAATTTTAGCCCATAACAGATTGGCACCCAGACTGCGACGGGCTTTACGACAGCGGTATGTCGACCTCGTGACCCATATGAAATTGTTGGATAAGGACCCAGTCCATATGGAAATTGAAAGAACAGCGTCGATGTTGAAAACCTCGGGCATGAACTGGAAAGCGGCGTATGTCAGAGCAATAGCACAAAAGAAAAATTTGTTCGAACGCATCATTAAACGACGTTAAAGCGTTTAGAAAGTGTGTTAAGGCGTTGAGACGGGCGTTAAGGCGTAACGACGGGCGTTGACGGGCGTCACTGCATTTCGATGAATTGGTGTCAATTCCATGGAAATCAGAGCTTCTGAGCTAATTCACCAGGGCGTTGAAGCGCTAAGCTAAGCGTTGATGGGCGTTACTGTCTATAAAAGCAAGCGTATTTCCAAAAACACGCACAGTCGACGTTCAACCGTCAACATGGCTTATACTTGCCCTGAGTGCGAACGCACGTTCACCAGACATTACGATATGATGCGACACCAGAAAAATATACATGTGATTGAAGACTCTGAGGAGTCCGTTGAGGCGGATGCTGATACAGAGACTGTTGAGAGTGTATCGACTGATACCGAAACAGAGATTGCTGAGAGTCTATCTAGTGATACGGAGAGCTTGACCTCAGATAGTCAGCCTACGTCCGTGGAAAGTGAGGCAGAACCTACCTTCTGGGATCGTATTGTGACAGCAGCTATCAATACTTACGCTGCAGCGATCGAGGACGCCGGAGAGGATAATTTACAATAGGCGTACACCCAAATGCGCCCCCGCATCAGGAAAACAGCCATTTGATTTGATTTGATATTTATTCACCCATGGGGCTTGCTCTATCCCAGATAAACATATATTTTGACTGTAGTATAACGATAACATAATGGCATGTTGGCGTAGGCAATATGTACATTTGTTTGCAGTATGCTCAGGTACTGTGCTGACTGGTCTGTGACCAGATATTCCTTTAATTTTGACTTGAAGAGGGAAAGCGATGAAATAGATTTAATAGAAGAAGGTAATTTATTCCACTCCCGTGGACCTTTGGTTCTGGCTGTATAGTACAATAAGTTAGAATAATGGAATGGTCTGTTCAAATTGTATAATGATCCTCTGGTTTGATAATAATGCACCGAAGACTGCCTAACGAAATATTGTCTGAACTGTCTGGGGAGCTTGACAGAATTGTGGAAAAATTTATGGACAAAAATTAAAGTTGTGTACAAATTCAACTGTTGGATTGGTATAATTTTCAGTTGTTTAAATAATGGGTCGGTATGATCATATTTATTGGACAGTGTTATGACTCTAAGAGCACGCTTTTGGAGTAAAATTAACGGGTTTAAATGCGAGGCGTAAGTATTTCCCCAAATAATATTGCCGTATGATAGATATGGGAATATAAGGGAGTAATATAATATATATAGACATTTCTTATTGACAGATTTTCTTATATAGTTAATTACTCCAATATTGCGTGATATTTTCTTGCTAATGTAATCAATGTGTGTGGCCCAATTCAAGCTGTCATTAAAGTATATTCCTAAAAATTTAAAGCTATTGACCATCTCTACTTCCGTTCCAGAAATTTTTACCGAGTTAAAATTTTTAGCTCGCTGTTTGTATGGCTTAATAAGCATGCATTTCGTTTTTACTATATTGAGAGAAAGGTGATTTGTACAAAACCATTCATGTAACTTGTCTAATTCTAGTGTCATAATATTGATTGCGTCTTGCGGGTCCTTAGATGAACAGGTAACACTGGTGTCATCTGCGAAAAGAGTAAATTTTCAGATTTCAGATGCATTACATATGTCATTGATATATATGAGGAACAATATGGGTCCAAGGATCGAGCCTTGTGGTACACCATATGAAATTGGAAGTGGTCGAGATAGAATTGAATCGAAAGTTACAACTTGGGAACGGTTTGATAAGTAACTAGAGAGCCATTGGAGTGACGTACGTCGGAATCCATAATGTTCTAATTTTGCGAGAAGAATGTCGTGTTTTACGGTGTCAAATGCCTTTGATAAATCCAAAAATGTAACAAGACTGTATAATTTTGCTCCTTTACCAGATATAAGATTATCGTATAACGATCCCGCTGCATGTGAAGTAGAATGATGAGCTCGGAATCCATATTGATGGCAGGAAATAATATCATTTGTATCCAGACATGATATTGATATCTCCAGATTTATATATTGGTGTTACTTTGGCCGTTTAGGAGCAACTGGTACCACCCCTGTGCTGAAAGACAAATTTATTATAAAAGATAATGGTATGAAAATATAATCAGAAACTATTTTAACGAGAGAGGTATGGATTCCATCTAAGCCTGGTGCTGAAGACTTTAGCTGCAGTATCGTGTTCTTGACAGTTTCGTTGGATATATTTGGAAATTCAAAATTTTCATGTATGATGTTTTTCAGATATTTTTGAAAAGATGCACTGGTATTAGGAATTCTAGAGTCCAGTTGTTCGGCAATTGATGTAAAATACGTGTTAAAGTTTGATGCGATTTCTAAATTATCACTAATTTCTTGACCATTGATCGTAAACTTTTTTGATGTCACAGTATTTATTTTCCGGTTCATGAGCTGGTTTAAGATTTTCCAGGTACCTTTTATGTCATGGTTGGATGAATTGAATTTATCTTCAAAATATTGTTTCTTAGATAATTTAATCAAATGGTTTAATTTGTTCCGATAAATTCTATACTGTTCATGTGTTTCGTTGTTTGGACTTACTAGATAATTTCTGTATAATTTGTTCTTTCCGTGAATTGATTCTAATATGCCATATGTAATCCAAGGTTTAATTATTTTTTTCTTCCTGGATATTTTTGTAGTAATTAATGGAAAACACTCATTACATATTTGTAGAAATTTAGTTGAAAACAATTCTAGTACTACATTGGCATCGTCCCTACTAGTGATTTCATCCCAGTTCGTGTCTCTAATTCTCTCAGTAAATAATATTTTGGAGTCCGGAGTAATTCGTCGGAAGGTTATAGCGTGTTCTGGGGTTATGTTGTCTGTGTCGCCCTTCAGTATATGAACGATGGGAAAGTGGTCGGATATATCCGTCAATAATATACCGGACAGGAGATTGTTTTCGTGAAAGTTTAACAAAATGTTGTCGATGAGGGTTGCAGAAGGGCGTTTTACGCGGGTCGGTTTGGTTATTTGTGGAAAGAAATAGTGTGATTTCAATATATTTAAAAATTCTTTGGATGGGCCATGTCTGTCAGTTTTAAATAGGTCTATATTAAAATCGCCCATTAAGATGCGTTTATTTTTTTGCATCTCAGGCTGTGTCAAAAATGTTTGCAGATGTTGGTTGAGTTTGGAAACATTTTTGTCAGGCGGTCGATGGAAAATACCCACGATATATTTTTGGTTTTGGGATTCCAGCTCGACGAAGAGAGATTCATACTCGCCATCTTGGTCCAATTGAGACAGATCGTCTCGTATTTTGCACGCGTTAATGTTTTCATCAATATAGAGAATGACCCCACCCCTTTTTTGTTGTTTCTGGAGGCTGGAAACGGAATATAACCGGGGATGTTGTAAAGGTTTTCAGTGGTAGGATCCAGCCAGCTTTCGGAAAAACCTAGAACAGAAAACTTGTATTGTAAGTTGTGAAGGAATCCTGTGATTTCGCTGTAGTGTTTTTTTTTAGACTTCTAGCGTTCAGATGTAGAAATGATAAAGTGCCATCGGATTTGAAATTGTCCTGTTGTTCACAGAAGGAATCTTCCGTATAATAGTTGGAACAATGTTTATTAATATCATTCCAGTGTAGAATTTCTTGTTCATTATCATCAGTTATAGTTTATTATCTTCTGCATCATTTAGCTCGATTGGATTAAAACACATATTCTCAATAAAGTCTAGGTTTAGAGAGTCTGATGTTGGTTTGGGGTTAAGTTCGTCACTACTTGGAATGTCGTTTCCGAAAAATGGGAGAATGCATAATAAATTTGTGAGTGGAGCTTCCTCGTTATTTGTAAGGTTATCCATTGGGAGTACATGTACTTGGGAACAGAACAGTCAGCACAGCACTAGGCAGTTTGATATTAAATGGTGAAAAAGCTATACACACACTATTTTGGTAAATGGAACCACTTGAAATATCAAAATCAGTTAAATGTAATGGATATGCTGAATAATCAAAGATTAAAACAAAAGTAATAATCATAACGAAAAGTATGAAACGGTCTATCATCATGATAGCCGACACATTCCGCTCTATCACATTAGACGTCAAAATATATTATAAAAGAAAAGTCTGCCAGGTTCTTACTGATATTTCAATATGCATGCTATAAATAATTATTATATTGTAGGAAAGCACATCATACTGCTGACTACAATGGGTTACGATAACAATATAAGGTGTTATACCATGCACCCCTCCCCCCACCACCACCACCACTTCTTGGGCCATTTTGTGTTTTGTGAACAGCAGATTTCAGATTACAAAACGTACATCATAACTCATAGTGGTACAGTTTGAAATAAAAAGGGGGGGGGGGTGATTGCTCAGGGGGGGGGTGATTGCCATGGCGATCTATGAACAGTACACCTTACTACCGCTTGAAATGAAAGGCGACCCCACGCACAGGTCCATCATGAAGACCAAACGTCACTTGGAAGAGGCTATGGGGCTACCACCCACCGAGGCCCTGGAAAATGCGATCAGAATGCGCAAACAATTGTTTCAGGACATGCTGCCCGAAGAATATCCAGGCCTGCCCGACGACGCTTAGGTCACACCGAGCAAAGATGGAACTTTCTGAAATGGCGACTTCTGATTGGACAAGAATACATCTAACGGACAGGAACGAATAGGACAGATTCAAATGGTGGCCTCTGATTGGGCAAGAGTCTTTTTGAGTTGTAAACATACCCAACGCGGCTTCCCCAGCGTGGGTATGATGTAACATTGGGGAAAATAAACTATATGAAAAAAAACTTGTTGTTGTT
Source organism: Hanleya hanleyi (assembly GCA_036873755.1). NCBI lineage: Eukaryota > Metazoa > Mollusca > Polyplacophora > Lepidopleurida > Hanleyidae > Hanleya > Hanleya hanleyi. The sequence continues at coordinate 5,487 of JAVTVY010042776.1, read as the reverse complement.
GTTGTTCTCTCAAGTGTCATCCTTGTTGTTGTTCTCTCTCCGGTCTATATCATGGCGTCAAGGCGTTATGTTAGAGCGTTAAGGCGTAACTACGAGCGTTGATGGGCGTCACTGCATTTCGAAGAATTAGTGGCAATTCCATGGAATATCTAGAAAATCAGAACTTCTGAGCTCTTTCACCAGGGCGTTGAAGCGTTAAGCTTGGCGTTGGCGGTCGTTGCAACAAGTACGCCCTTGATAGGGGTTTTCCCCTAGTTTAGGGGTAAAGTCCGTGTTCCGTTTTTTTATATTTTCAGGGAAAATCCTGATTTTACATGCACTCACCCCATTGACTTGATAGGCAGGCCCGGATAAGTCCGGGGACCGATATGACCCCTTTTGGATAGGGTTGATAGGTGTTTCCCCTAGTTTAGGGATAAAGTTCGTGTTCCGCTTTTTATATATTCGGAAAAAAATCCTAATTTTACATGCACCCACCCCATTGACTTGATAGGCAGGCCCCGATAAGCCCGGGGACCAATATTAGCCCTTTTGGCTAGAGCTGATAGGGGTTTTTCCCTATTTTGGGGTACAGTCCGTGTTCCGCTTTTTATATTTTCGGAAAAAAATCCTAATTTTACATGCACCCAACTCATTAACTTGATAGGCAGGCTCCAATAAGCCCGGGGACCGATATTGGTCCTCTTGGCTAGAGTTGATTGGGGTTTCCCCCTATTTTAGGGGTGAAGTCCGTGTTCCGCTTTTTATAGTTTCGGGAAAAAATCCTAATTTACATGCACCCACCCCACTGACTTGATAGGCAGGTCCCGATAAGCCCGGGGACCGATATTAGCCCTTTTGGCTAGAGGTGATAGGGGTTTTCCTCTATTTTAGGGGTAAAGTCCGTGTTCCGGTTTTTATAGTTTCGGGAACAAATCATAATTTTACATGCACCTACCCCATTGACTTGATAGGCAGGCCCCGATAAGCTCGGGACCGATATTAGCCCTTTTGGCTAGAGTTGATAGGGGTTTTCCCCTATTTTGGAGGTGAAGTCCATGTTCCGCTTTTTATGGTTTCAAGAAAAAGTCCTAATTTTACATGCACCCACCCCATTGACTTGATAGGCAGGCCCCGATAAGCCCGGGGACCGATATTAGCCCTTTTGGCTAGAGGTGATAGGGGTTTTCCCCTATTTTAGGGGTAAAGTCCGTTTCCGCTTTTTATATTTTCGGGAAAAAATCCTAATTTTACATGCACCCACCCCATTGACTTGATAGGCAGGCCCCGATAAGCCCGGGGACCGATATTAGCCCTTTTGGCTAGAGTTGATAGGGGTTTTCCCTATTTTAGGGGTAAAGTCCGTGTTTCGCTTTTTATAGTTTCGGGAAAAAATCCTAATTTTACATGCACCCACCCATGACTGAATGGCCTTCGAAGAGCGCTTCACTTTGATGCCTCACTCGACCCAATCAGTCCACTAGGGACCCACCCCGGTCACAAACGTCTATTCCCATTCTCTTTTTAGGCATTCCCCGTATACATTAACATTGGAAGTCACTTGGTTGACATGGGACTACTTTCTGTCCGCGGAAGTGACGGCATCACCACCAGACCGCGGAAGAATACAAAGGTTAAAGGTTGCCGGAACTACTTTTGATCTCCACGTGACCTTGAGCTGGTGGCGCCCCCCTGGTGCCACAGACGCCACAGAGGTGAAAGGCGATGTGGCGCGCCCCATACTTTAACCTGGAAAAAAGGGGCACCAAGAGTTACCTCCCTGGAAAATGTGACCTGAAATACTCATTCGGAACTCCCGAACGGAAATCTACGAAGGGGACTGATTCTACGCTCGGGGGACGACAACATGAATTTCCTATGAATCTCCAGATGTGACGCGCCGGAACGGTTTAATACGCATGGCTCCGAAGCCCAATCACTCTCGCGGAAGCCTTAATCCCCGACCAGCAAATATTTCCCTGCGAGTCTCTGATTTACGTCAGATATTCTAAAAACTGTTTATTCTTTTCATTCGAAGCACGTTTCAATAGAAAACCATCAGTTTAAATGGTACACACGCCGCGTATTGGCAAGATATAATTCCCGTGACGTCACTGACAGTTCCCTGACAGACCGAAACACACGTGACCACGCTCTAGTCCAATATGGCGTCAATGGCCTTCGAGGGACATCTCAAACCGGAGATCACCGAGAAGTTGCGAATGCTGAAATACTGTCTCCCTACTACTTGTGCTTTACTAAGCAAGTAAATAGTTTGATCTAATTCAGTCAGATGTGACCCGAAGCTGGTCAAAATATCGTCTTTTGTTTCGTACTGCTCTGCAATAAGACTGGTTTTCCATTATGAACTTACCTTTATACCTGGAACCTACTCATCGGCAGTATCTGATTGATAAGTGTGTTGTATTTAGGATGTGAACAGAGCATCATTTCTGTTAATATTTACATGTAGCTATATACCGGCATTGTTAAATTATGCAGTTGTCTGACTATTCCTTTATCCTGGTCATTTGGAAATATAATAATTCAGAAAGCAATACGATTGATTTGTCCTCGGAATACGGTAAAGTTCTAGCATCATTACTGTGCTACTGCACGGTATATGTTAAATCTAATAATATCACCTGCAAACAATCCTCATGCATGCGCTAAATTGGATTCGATGAAACGCGTATATTTTGAGGGCAGGGGGTGGGGGATTCTGCTTAATGTCAAACTGAAGGTTGTTTCACTCATATGTTGACAGTCCGCTATGGTTGGTGGAGGAAGCCGGAGTACCCGGAGGGAACCACCGCTCGTCCGCAAGTAAATAACACGCTTTTAGACACGGACCAGCTGGGCTCGAACTCGTGCTGGCGTATAATTTGAACGGAACGTGTTCATATATGGGTGTCATGAGAATCGATAATAGGTCGCCCGAGTAAACAACTATTATGGAACTGAAGCGAGCTAACGGTGTATATTTATTATTTAATTGTTATGCTGCTTCCATATTCATCGCCTAGACAACTTTAATGCGATACGCTGAAAACGACACAAACCTGATATGGTGCGTGATTGTTCTAGAGAGGTGATATGGTTAACATTTTTGTTGATCGCGAGTTATGCGCTAACGGATTATTGGCCGTAGGACAATTCATTTTGATGTGACAGGTAAAAGTGACAATGGAAAAGCAGTCAACTAATGGCATGGTGTTTATTTTATGCTTACGCAAATTGAAAGCCCGTGACGCTAACGATAAAGTCGCACATGAGCGTTCACTCACTCGATTTGTAATGGACAATGACTGTTAGAGAGATTTGTCCAGGCTGATGTGAAACATTAGTATCCATGAACAGTGGCAATTTGGGTGAACTTTCCGAATAAACCGACTTTGTCTGTGTTCTTCCTATCAGCTGAAGGCAACTCTTTCACCTCGTCCACCCAGCTTCTGCATTTTCAACTGGTTGGATTTCGCCTCATAATTTTGAAATGTAGACATCGTTTTACGACAATACCGAGAAGAGAATCGTGTTCACATTTACTTTCGTGAATCGAAATTCAAAAAGACAATCATAGTGTACATAAACATAAGCTTGTTTCCTGCAAGAGAGAAGCGGTCAACAGTTTTCAATGATGCCGGCAAGACATCCAAAAATATCAAATCCGTATCGCTGATCAGTATTCTTAATCCATAATATTCGTTGTAAAGTCGTCATCTATAGACTGATGTATCTCAGTCACGCTTTGATTGTGACTGTTCATATGAGTACCATGAGGATCTTCAAGTACATGGGTCCATACGGCCCCTAGCCCCGGGTTAAGCGGAAATAGACACAAGTTACGAAACGTAGCGCCATAGATCTTGCACGTTACGTTCGTATTTTGCTATCAGCATGCGATATGTATCGCCAAATTTGAGAAACTTTGAGTGGAGGCGCTTGGTGGAGTAGCTCTGTTTTATAAGTTTCTGCAACAATGTTTTGTGACGTTGATTAAAATCGTCACATTTAACACAGGATCTAGCAAATGCTACTAATGCTGTTATATGGATATGGAATAGGTCTTTAGATTATGGACGCGGATATTCTTTACTGGACGACGGCTGAATTATGAATGACGGACTAGACGCTTGTATCAGATGTATACCGTCATCTCAGATAAGAGATAACATACACTGGTCGGGGAAAATGCATGATGAACGACATAACTTGCAATAAAATCCCGCATTTCGTAATAAAATTCCACATTTCGCTGTGCCAGCTACAATGTACGGTTCCTAGACATTTTAAAGGTCACGCGGCTTTGTCAGTTATGCTATTTGTTTCACGTTTATACCAGATATCAATGTGGAATCCTTGAATGACGTCACAACGCGGCCCCTAAGCAACCAATGAAATACTTGGCGAAAGGCTGTGATGGTAAATCAACCCCTCGAAAACTTCAGATGGAAATTAATGACTATTGTGAGAGTCGCAGGAAATAGAAAAGAAGAACATTTAGTATCTTCATACACAAGTTGACTTCTCCGTTCACGCTTCGAATTAACCAAGATAGATCGGTCCACCGATCATCATGGACCGATCATCACAAGAACCACAAATCAACCCTATGATGAACTGTATACCAGCCAAGCTTTTATTGTAGGTGTTCATGTGTTTATAATCCACTCATACGGCAGATTTCGAATGTCAATGGTCAATGCCGCTTTGTGTCTATTTATAAATTCTTTTGAACAAAGCCGGTGGGCGGGTATGTCAAGGTTAATTCGAAGTGTGAACGGAGAAATCCACTTGTGTATAAAGATGAATTTGTGTGGCTTGCAGGCGCTCTTTCATAAACCTAATCCAAATTGCCGTCACTTCCAGTTATTTTCACCGTGTTAACAGATGTGCTTCTTTTCGGGGTGGTTACTTGGGGGGCCTAGATTCCAGAATCCCTGCCAACATTTTCATGCAATTTTGCGAGCGTGCACCCCATTATAATTAAATGAACATATAACAGGCAATCAATTAAACGACTGAACGCTTCGGTTTTCTTATTACAGGGGTTTCTGGTGCTTTGCTTTTCTAGGAATGTTGGGAGGTCTGCTCTATACTGTCATAGTACAGTTGACCTTGATGATGGCTTACCCAACCATCACAAAACAGTCTGTAGAGTTTCGAGGTACCATGCTTTTTCCGGCGGTGACATTGTGCAGTCTGAATAAGTTCCGAAAAAGCGTTATTTCCGACGAGGCATCAACGCAAGTATTGTTGGCATTGTCTGATATAGGCTCAGGGGACTCTATAGATTGGGATGACCCCAAATGGGCAAACCTTTCCGAGAAGACGGAGGAATTCAGAGAAAAACTGCAATACATATCTCATTCGCTTCAGTCCACATTGTTTAACTGTAAATGGGACAACAAGCCTTACCCATGCAATGAATTGTTTAGGAGTCGAATCACGGATTTTGGAACTTGCTTCACCTTTAATGCTCGCGAAAACGAGAATTCCACTCAACGT
>JAVTVY010042775.1:0-18394 GCA_036873755.1 Hanleya hanleyi | reverse complement strand
AAACCCCTTGATCTGTTTATATCCAGAACTGCTACGGGTAACTAACCAAGCCAGTGTATCGATCCTAATAGATCGTTCGATACACTGGCTCGCGAGGATGGTATGAAATAATGCCAGCGGGACAGAATGGTGTTCCAATTTCAAATTCTAAACCACTTCTTTCACAAATTTCACACACCATGATCGTCTTTTGCTGTCAGTATGTCACTATTCCCTGATTTTGAGAAACTTTTAAACTCGGTAATTGATGGAATAGCCAAAAACAACTTAAAGGATTGTAAGATATCGTGGCGTCTCTCTCATATATGCAGATCCAAATACTTGTGAACTGTCGATAAGGAAATCATGTGTTTCTGTGACAATTAGAGATTGATTGGGATACTCTAATTATAAATACATCTACGTCGTTGGAAACAACCCGGAATTCCAGTTGATCTACATATTCAGGAAAATGGTGTTGATCAACACCAAAAAACGGTGTTGAGTTTAACACCAATAAATGGTGTTGAATTCAGACCAACACCATATGTTCCCATGTGTGATGAGCCATTTTCAACATCGTTTTTTGGTGTTGCTCAACCCAATTATTTGGTGTTGAACTGGCCTCAACACCATGTTTGAGTGCTCACAGTGGTCAACATCATTTCTCAGCAACACTTCACGGTGTTAATCAGCCCTCAACAGCCAAAAGGATTTTTCTGACTGTGTACGATATACATGAGAAAATCTAACGGATATACCCGCTAGAGTATTCCCAGGATATCTGATCAATCAGTGACTAGACGTTTGGAGGTGCATGGTCTAATCAAATTCATCTTCCCAATATCGTTGAAAACTGTTGACGGTCTTCTGTCAGTTTTCGTCCCAAGTAAATGGCAAAGACGGATACACCACATGCCACTGGTGTAAAGACGAATTAACCATGTCTGGGTATGATACCTTATTTGGATACTGTGTTCTATATTGTTTACTTTATTGATCTGCGTTCCCATGTGTTTAATTACAAGGGTCGTCATTTTAAAGTTGTTTCTCCCAGATAGCCAACTGATTGGCTAAAAGTTATAGTTTGAAATTCACACGAGATCTTTATAGACCTGCTTTGAGATATTCCATGATATTATTTCAGTTTACAATTGATAGCTGTAAAATCCCTGCACCATTAATGCCCGACGTCAAATGACTTCATCGGAATCGGCCGAGCGGTCACGAATGGTAAAGTTACTGTGAAAAAGTGTATTTTTGGTTAACCGAATCAACATCGAAGATTCTGATCGGCTAGCTTTCCATATCCTTTTATTTTCGTGGAAGGGGATGTGACTGTGTCGGTTAGAGCGCCTGTCCTGTATGGCCAGGCGGCCAGTGCCATTGGCGATTTGCCGGTGTCGGTTAGAGCGCCTGTCCTGTATGGCCAGGCGGCCAGTGTCATTGGCGATTTGCCGGTGTCGGTTAGAGCGTCTGTCCTGTATGGCCAGGCGGCCAGTGTCATTGGCGATTTGCCGGTGTCGGTTAGAGCGCCTGTCCTGTATGGCCAGGCGGCCAGTGTCATTGGCGATTTGCCGGTGTCCGGTGAGCGCCTGTCCTGTATGGCCAGGCGGCCAGTGTCATTGGCGATTTGCCGGTGTCGTTTAGAGCGCCTGTCCTGTATGGCCAGGCGGCCAGTGTCGTTGGCGATTTGCCGGTGTCGGTTAGAGCGCCTGTCCTGTATGGCCAGGCGGCCAGTGTCATTGGCGATTTGCCGGTGTCGGTTAGAGCGCCTGTCCTATATGGCCAGGCGGCCAGTGTCATTGGCGATTTGCCGGTGTCGGTTAGAGCGCCTGTCCTGTATGGCCAGGCGGCCAGTGTCGTTGGCGATTTGCCGGTGTCGGTTAGAGCGCCTGTCCTGTATGGCCAGGAGGCCAGTGTCATTGGCGATTTGCCGGTGTTGGTTAGAGCGCCTGTCCTGTATGGCCAGGCGGCCAGTGTCATTGGCGATTTGCCCGTGTCGGTTAGAGCGCCGGTCATATGGCCAAGTGACTGGTGGCATAGGCGATGTGAGTTCGGATAACATCAGAATCACTATTGTATTGACAAATCAGGGTACTGTATGACGCTCAATCTGCTACAAGATTAAAATGCTTCCCAGTCCTAGAAATTTTAGTCTTCTCTGCAAGACTTCCAAGATGTCTTTTCTATAAGGAGGACATTCATTCCAAATAAGCTTTTACAGAAACTCTACGATTGTATGGATTTTTTCCATTTTTTTCTGCACAGCCCAATGAAAACCCGGATATATTTTTGAAAATTTGAATTGACCAATCAAGCGCTTTTATAACTGGAACCACTCCGCGTTCAACAACAGCAGATCAAAGTCACGCGTCTGACCCGTCTCACTTTGCAACGACTGGGCGAAAAGGTGTTCGGTATATGTAAATCTCATTTTTTCATATATTTTCGTTTGTTTCATCAGATTAAATTTTATTCTCTAGAAACCATTTTGATATTTGATTAACATATATAGAATTTATTTATATCTCTAAAATTCTAGGACTTATTTATCTGCTCACTATATGTCGAGGTCAACTTGTCTTCCCACGCGCACGGAAACTAGAGTGTTGATCCCACATCTACATGAGCGACAAACAAAGATGGGAAGCGACTTTTGTAGATCTAATTTTAATCAGATTGGTATAAAACGGACTAACATTCCGACTGTACTACATATCATTTTAGAGACAATATGAGTACAACAATTTAGTTGATCACCAAGTCAGGGGTTTGACACGGATAGTCAAAATCTAGCCTCGTCCGTACAGCTTATGACAATAGATATCATCGTTATTGGGACGGGCATCTGCAATCGAACGACCGGGATATGTCTACATTTCATCTCTTGGAAATGATTAGGAAATTCAACTTGATTTTGATAGCTGTTTTCATTGTTACCCGAAAATAGTCATTGGAAATTCTGTGTGGACAACGACGGCCTGCCGAAAGCCCGATGTGACGCCACTATATGGTTAATGATAGAGGCCTGGTTAATGATGACACTTACACACTCGGCACGGTCTCGTACTATAATGTAGATTATAGGTCACAACCCACTGAACAAGAAAATTTATTGATGCAGATGCATCAATGCCGGCGGAAACGTTTATAGCTTATTTTCTGCGTATTACAAGCCGATTATGTGTGCAACTGGTGAATACAGGTCACGATGCACCATTATGGTTAAAAAAACGTCGATTTGTTTGTTTTCATTAAAGGTTTGACTAATGTAGTTCGCGCAAGGACCCATCTGGGAAGTGTGGGGTTAGCCGGAAGTTAAGTGCTTGCTGGCAAAATGTGCACATGAACCGCATGTCCAACTAGGGCTTGGAAAGTAATGTTCTCTGGTTGACGTATTAAGTCATTTCATATAGCCTGATATAAGAGTTCGCGCTGTGGCATTATATGGGACCCATCATCAAGCCATTATTTCTTTATTGATGTGTGTCATTGTAAATTAATTTTCTCTACACATCAATCCGATCCACGTGTTTTACTGTTTCAAGTTTTTAGTAACTCGCAGTTCAATCTCAAACATTTTGCTGCAGACGTACAGGTGAATAACTTGATGATGTATGGTCATCGATTTGGTCTCTCAGCCATAATAAAATAGTACTAAAGGACATTTATTCGATGAATTCATTATAACATAATTAATGTTAATGTGTTACCCACGAACGGATGATACAATCCTGTCGTTTTGCGATATGAAACTAGTTGGGTCACTCCACGGCACGTCTGTGAAGTATGGGTCGAGAAAACACCTGTTGCTCGTCCAATATCAAGATGGCCGCTCCCATGTTTACCGAATTCAGATATCCGGCGGAGCGCCGCCGGAAATAATCGCTTCACTTAATATGTAGTAAATTGGCAGAGCACATCTTGAGAAAACTATATTCCCTAATATTCACCGCCGCAAATGACCCAACACACCAGGTAGCCTGGCCTTTCCGCTCAAACATATGGAAAATTCAGCCTACATTCCACACCATTTTATCGAGATAAGACCTCGAGAAATAAGGTCATCCAGACCGAAATCATTACGGCAAATTTCGGAGGTGGTCAATCAAACTGGCCCAGATTTTTTTCCGATTAAAATATGAAAAGGTGGTTTTGATATATTTGAGACTCAATATCATAGAAACATTTTAAAATACGTCACAGACCATTTTTGGCCCAATAAGGTATAATGGCCAGTCAATGTTCGCCGGAAGTCGAGTCCTGATAATAATCTTACACCCAGAAACTTCAGTGGAGGTTTATGCTCGGTTTATGACCTATATAGTATATGGCTTCTACGGAATAGGCCGAGCAGTCGCGAATGAGCCCTTACATACAAGCGTCAGATCCGAATTTCAGTTGTCCACTTTCATTCATATTAAGAATGTCCGTGCATGGTAAACAGTTTTCAGTTATGTCGAAATGACAACGTCATGTTCCATTCGGAACTGCCGAGCGGAAACCTACGTAGGGTACCGATCTGCCACCAGAAATCCCCGATAACTTGCGACAGAGTGATGTTCCTATCATCAAACCCGTATCTCGGGCAACTTATGAATTTTTCAAGTCGTTTTCTCGAGTATAATGTTTCTCAGTCAGCCTCGCGAGCTAGCGTGTCTAATTCCGCTATAGTTGATGCCTTTTGCTTAAGCCGGTGTCTGGGGCCGTGTGTTTACTTAACAATTTCCACATGAATAGCCAGCTGCAATAAAAGCGCGGCTGAGATACCAAGGCTACATGTACGTCTTAAAATGTGAGGTGCTGAGGGAGGCTTTCCTGTGAAGTGATATGGTTGCTTCTTAGTCGCCAGACGTCGTTAACTTTTCCTACCTCTTACCTATCTCATCTATTCATTGTGGCCTTTTACTTGGAAGAGCTTACACGGCGGCCATACTGCCCCCAGCTCCAGGTTAAAGCGCGATCACACACGCATTTAGCTACGAAGCCAACCGCCATAAAAGAAAACTGTGGGCGGTTTTTGATACTCTTCGCATACGGCTAAAGTTACACTGTGATGAACATGGAAGAAAGTTACAGATTTAATAACATTTTATTGCGGTTCCTTGTGGTTATGTACAGACTGCATAAATATGTACAAATTGTGTAGATTTACAATATGAGGAATACCTCAACACTGCTATGCTTAAAACACACACATGACCAGTCAGCATGAACACACTGAATCAATGTACATATCGTGAGGTCAAGGACGGAATGTCAGGTCAATATCACATTGCTCGGATCAGGTGACGTAATACTGACGTCATGAAACCATGAAATCGTCGAATAGAAACGTCACTGTCTAGTTCAGTATTTTCTCTCTATATTTATTATGATATACGGTATCTATAAATGCAACACTTCAAATAAAACGTGAAATTGAGGTGGTATGTCCAAAGTTTTGCGTATTGTACAGGGAGTAGATGCACGCGGTGCTCGTCAATCCACATCATGACGTCATAAGGTAATATGTTCACAGGTAAAAATCTTTCTGTTATCAATCGTGTTATTTACACAAGTTTGAGCTTCTGTTGAGTTCCAAATATGGAGTAGAGTAATGGCGGCCATATCCGGAAGTTGAGCTTAGGCGGAAGTTGAGATTAACCGGAACTGTTATTAACCCGGATGTTGTTGAAGAACATACCACAGGCCTCACAGAAGGGAGCCACACAACAATTGAAGCACTGGCCGAGGAATTTCTGGGCACATCCCAGATAGATAGACCAAATCCGTAAGCAAGGAGTGATGTACCAGACGTGCTCGAAGGTGATGCAAGCAAAGTTACAGCCCCAGCACAACGCGTAGATTATTCCGCAAAGAAATGTGAGGAATTTGTAACAGCAGCTCTTGCCACAGGTGAAACACGCGTAGGAGTTCCTCCAAACACAGTCGGCGCTATGGGCTCCCTCTGGCTCTCCCAATACGTCTTCAAACAACACCTGGAGAATACATATTTATCATATTTAGACCGTGTGCCATTATGTTTCCGAATTCATAATGACAAGACGTATAAAATATAGAAATAATCAACAGCAGCCGTTTCATTTTCGCCGTTTAACAGCTTCCATTGCTATTATTATTATATGATGTTCTGAACATTCGATCACCGCATGTATGCACACGTCACAGATAGCCAGTATACACTTTGGAATGTCACATTCGGCTATTTCCTTATATGACGGGTACATAGCCTCTCAGATAGAACGCATAAAAAGCCACACGTGTGAGCGCATGGTGATGAATTGGTGAGCAGGCTACGAAATAGTGCTCTCGATAATCGAGCGGTCAGATCATATTTATCAAATAGGTTTGTTTGGACTCTGCCGATGTCCCGAACATAATACAATCACACTACATCAAAAATATGTCCAATTTGGGTTTACTCACTTATAGTTGGTATACAATTTCATCAAATTATATGAAATTATACCATTTATACATACCGGTCTTGAAAGGAGATGGTATACGATAAGGTGAGATTTTGACCTATACGTGGTGCGGTTGAAATCGAAAAAATAAAATGTCCTAAAAATAATTGTGTTTTAATGTAACGGCAAGAGAATATATATACACAATATGCGAAAGTTCTATCTCGATTGCTTCATGATTATTGTTAAGACATGAAACTGAAATCCGCAGCATGTGCTATTTCGTGAAAAATGTGTCATTTCAATGCACATTTAGACAGGAAGGACCCCTTGGACCAACACGCCATTGAACCTGGTGATGGGCGATGGCATTATATCTCCACTGCTGGAAAATCTGTTTGGTCCAAGGGGTCCTTCGGGTCTAAATGTGTGTTTAAATGACTCGATTTAGACCCCTTTTTCACGAAATAGCACATGCTGCGGATTTCAATTTCATGTCATGCCTACAATGATTACGCAATCGAGTTAGAACTTTTACATATTGTGTACATATATTTTCTCTTGTCGTTACATTAAAACACAATTATTTTGAGGACATCTTATTTTTTCGATTTCAACCGCACGTATAGGCCAAAATCCCGCCTTATCGTACCATCTCCTTTACTAAACTGATTCAGTAAACTGGGCTAGATGATTTTTTTTGTGATTCTGACCCCTCAAAACAACACACTGCGTAAGACATAAATTTCTCAGTCATTTGGTCACCTTTAAGATTATCAGTACGCGTGGGACTGATCAATCTCCTCACTGCATGGGGTAGAATAATACCTCAGCCACCAGTCAGATTGTCGGACAGGAATCCCACCCGTGCAGCACATCGCCGGAAGTGACATCATATATAATAAAAGCGATGTTTGTGGAAAGTTCAGATTACTTTTCAGTTCTGCATTATATCTCTGTTGACATAATGTTAAGAGGAATATCTTGAGATTATTTCCGCCGTTTATATTTGGCGAGCATATGAAAAGTAGTTCGCTCATGTGCAACACTGAAGGAGTTATTCGGTTGGATTCAAACAACGCCGCGTGTGCCAGGGTGTGTCCGTATACGTCATAGCGACGTCGTAAATGTCGACTAACTCTATTGGGGGCAGAGACATAAGCGGAATGAGCCTGTGAAACGGAGCATGCGCTGTGCGGAGGTTGGAGACTGATCTTAAAGCGAATATGTCCATTTTGAACTACTTTCGGCAGCTTCATTAGGTAGATTTTGGCATATTTTGGAAATACCCGTCTAAATCATATGATGGGATAGAGTCCTGGTAAATGAAACAACTAAAATGGAGTTTTATGTGGAGAAAATTACAAAGTTATTTCAAGCGTGATATAAAATTCGGGGCCAGTTTGATTGCCCACGTCCCATGTTCGCGGTGAGTGTGCCGGGCGGAATGATCTAATTTCTGGCAGCCGTAGCTCGGAAAAATGATGGCCAATGTATGCTGAAATTTTTATATGTTTGACTGGAAAAATCAGGCTACCTGGCGCGGTGGGTGATTTGTAGCGGCGAATATATAGATGTGCGCAGCCGATTTACTACATATTATGTACGGCTGTTTTTTTAGTGGTTTGTGAACTGGATGGCGCTGTAGCTGCGAACATGTGTACTCATCTGGAGGCTTTCGAGTTCATGCACCTTGTGGTCACTGTGTGTTTGTTTGTTTGCATCTTGTGGTGGGTTACACGTTACCACTGGCTACTCGGTATTTGTGCTGCACGAACGTGTATACTGCACGGAAGTTTGACGGTAATACTAGTGCGTCGAAGACATGTAGACACCCTGTGGGTTCAATATAAAATCTGCTTCCATTGTCATTCACTTACAATGTAGTCCGTAGCAACTCCGCAAACATCCCCAAACAGCCTCCAACACCGAGAACAAGATTGACCGCTCAGCGCACGCTAAATTCTGCTTTAGAACCCAGTCTCCGCCATAAAATCGAGCTAAAGTCCCCGGTGTTATGTTCTCTTTTCTGATTGTAACATGTAAAGTTTCTCTGTGATTATTGATTAATGGTTATAATTGCAACATATTTAACCGACCCACACGATGTTAGCAAAGACGTCCACTTTCCACTGATATCCATTGCTTCCATAGTTAACGTGCCCGCTGTCTCTAATATATTATATAGATTTGAGTATCAATCTTTTAAGCCTAAGTGCAAGCCTGTATCAGTATGACTTTCCTCGTCGTGTTATTGTATAACACTATCAAAAATATTGGGTAAAACAAAGCAGTCAAGTTTATTGAATTGGCGTTCAAAAATTATAAAATTTCAATCTGATTAAACCTATATCAAAACGGGGTATTCACTCCAAGGTGGATCTGTGTTTTATATCCAGTTATTTTTAAGACGATACTTTCTTGGTAAACTCTTGCGCTGGATAGGCCAGCCCCTTTCGAGACTCGAACCGGCGCCCTCAGAGTTTGGCATCAAATACTAGCTAAATAATATATAGCCCTCACGAGTATGAGGGCTATAGGTCGGCCCCAGTCACCTCCAGCGAGGGTTTTAGATAATTTTATTACGAATCACCCACCTCTGAAACTGCCGTACATCTAATCTCTATCCCCTCCTGCGCACTATTTTAAAATCTTGCGCACTATTGTGAAATAGTAAAGAATATATCGCCGTCTGAATTTTCCAGTCGACAACTTCCACTTTATACGCGCCATGTTCAATTGCAAACGGCCCAGCAAACATATACCGTGACGTCACCAACATGGCGCGTAGAGAGTTGAAGTTTTCGACTGGAAAATTCAGACGGCGATATATGCGTCACTATTTCACAATAGTGCTCAAGATTTTAAAATAGTGCGCAGGAGGGGATAGAGATTAGATGTACGGCAGTTTCAGAGGTGGGTGATTCGTAATAAAATTATCTAAAACCCTCGCTGGAGGTGACTGGGGCCGACCTATAGCCCTCATACTCGTGAGAGCTATATATTATTTAGCTAATCAAATACCAGCAGTAAATGCAAGCCCTAAAGCGACTCGACCACTTCGGCTTCCGAAAAGTGGAAGTTCGGAGATCGAAGTATAGATTATATATATATGATTTTAATATATATGTTGTTAATGAGATTTACCAAATAGGAAATTAACTTTGCATCAGTTTGTTTCACATTACAAGCAGCCCCGGACAAAAAATGTTCAGCAAATGCCACTGGAAAGGGGCCATTTATAAAACTTTGAACTAGTAGAACTGCTCTAAGTCGCTATAGACTGCATATATCATTTCTTGAACAGAGATTTGCCTTGTGCTTTGTAAATTATACCCTCATGCTGCATTTATTCCGAGTGATAGATTTATGTAAAAGGTTTTCTAGTCGTTATTTTGCTGATTTATGAACTATCATGACCATGAATATTTTTATAAGACTATTGTTAGTCCGTTCGATTATTCTTTTATGCCAATAAGGTATTACTTGACTGCCTTTGAGAAATGTTTCAATCGTTGGACAATTGATCAAATAATATGCATGTACGCTTCCCCTTGAATACGAGTAAATTTGAATAATTATAGCAAGCCTATATTGAGATTTTCTCTTTCTTTAATAGGAAATAATAGAAATTGAATTTGATTAATATCCTTTGAAGCAATGCCTGTAAACAGCGTGAGAAAGCTTTTCTCTTGTGCCACAGTTTGTTGTTTTCTTGTTGGGGCGGGTATCCATGCACAATCTTGTTGTGGCGGGTATCCAGGCACAACAATGGGTCGTGCGTGACGGCTTCGAGTGGACAACTATTCATCTCAATATATGCATAGAGCATTACACGCCTTAACCGTTATGACCGGCTTAAGCCAAATAGCCCTGTAATGTCCAGGCAGCTAGCGAAACGAAAATTTATCCAGAAGCGCTTATCTTCTCTGCATACAGAGCTGCTTGGAATCAAATAATATAACATACGTATATTCACAAAATCGCCCGGTCTGTTTGGAAAAATTCACCGTAGTACGCATGTGTTGCTCAAACCATGGCCAACACGCTAAATATTTGTAATTTGTTCTAAATCATATCTGAAATTGGCGTCATTCTAAAATATGAGATGTATGCATATACTTCGTGTTTGAAATGTAAGTATGTATGTAGGGCCTACTTTAACTGATTGTTGAAGGTAAATATGACCAAGAAGCATACTGACTCCGCGTATAATAAATGGCGTTTACTGAGCATCACACGACATCCATATTGCAGCTCTTAAGTGGCTATTGTCACAATTACCTGATCGTTATCGATTGGAAGGGATTTGATAGGTCCGTGACGTGTGGAGAAACGGCACGAACACTTCCCATACCATAACTAGCCATGTATGCACATATACGGTTTGCAAGCATAAGCCGTATAACAGCTCTACTCATCCCCCCCACCCCACCCAACCATATTCAATAGAGCATGGGATATTCCATGATGATAAACGCTCATGTTTTATCTTGTCTTTCCAATTTCTGGCTTCTCGTATCCTCATGTCCGGTGTGAAAGGTAATACTCTTATCCTAGCTAGGACTGTTTCTTTATTTGCAAGTTAGGAAGGATAGAAAAAATGTCCTAGCTAGCTTGAATAAAAGTCTCGGACATTTCTTTCCCATCGGATATGATGTATTATGTGGAAGTAACCTAATCACCGGGGTCATTAGATTCCGAATAACTTTCTCAGACTTTCTGGGACTGATCTAGCCAAAAGCATTGGACCCTCCTGGAGAGGGCCAATTACTGGCTGATGCAGCAACAACAACGTTTCCCCAGTTAGACGGCAGATTTTGAGATCGAAAACGAGGCCGGGCTACGTCATGGGTCAACTGACACAGTCACGTGGTTGTGTATGTAGAACGGGATGGCTCCTATGAATAGTGATCCAATAAGAATGCTCGTCTTAATTTAAAATAGTGCGGGTCGAATGACCAATCGCTGGAGGGGAGACGGCTGGAAAAGCACGCTGACCCTGTCTGTTAATATCTTGATTTAACAGAGAATCCTACAGTCCTTGATCACACTAAAGTAGCTCCCTACGCCAATAGATTCGTTGAGAAGGTAGAGAAGCTCAAGAATGTAACCTCTTTATCAGTGTAAGCTATTGATTAAATATTTTTGGGATATATTTTGTTGACGAAACAAAGGATATTCGTGGGTAGAGGGAAGGTTTATATTACGAATTAATCTCAAAGCTGAGAGCCAGTTAATGATATTTGAAATGCGAGCAGTGATTGAATCCAAGACGGAAGTCGTTCGGCTGACATGCGCTGTTCAGAATTTGAAAAGGAAGTGGCATTATTTTCGGTGACATTCTTACCTTTCATACAGACACTAACCCATTTTCAACATTTAACCCAGCATATTTTCAGTCCTATAGGTTGAGGTTTGTGATGGGTTCGGACAAGTCTTGAGGGTTCATTCTAGAGGTCAAGTGATATACTTGGTACTTGATTGTACAGTCGTTGGATTTTTCATCTAAGATGTCCAAATTCATCACAAAATATGTCACTAACTTTAACGTATTATCTACTTAAGATCGTCTCTTATGAGTGATTTGGTCAAGCTGTCTGGTAAGGAGTTCTTGGCTCGCCGCCAAAATAGTCCACTGATCTCATTTGAAAGTATATCATGTGGTGCGTGAACGATTAATAAAATAGGATAAACTGTCCATCGTCCATTTGTCAATTATATGCCTAACAAGACACTTATATCGCCAGTTGTCCTGTTATAACCTAAGTGGATTTGCTAGTATCCAGAATCAGTCATTCGATATCGTGTTAATTCATGGCTTGAAGTCTGTTCAAAGTTAAAATCCAATGACACACCCTATACTCATAAACCTGGCAGTTCAGGCTTCCGTGGTTTGCTCCACCAGCTCTCAGTCTCTGGAACCTGAGACAATTAAGCAGTGCCACTATATATATTTATGGGAGATATAAACATCAGCAAAAGTATAGCGCGGCCCTTTGTCTTCGATACAACTCCAGTGCCACTATATTTATGGGGGATACACACACCAGCATAAGTATAGCGCGGCCCATTGTCTTCGATACAACTCCAGTGTCACTGTATTTATGGGAGATACACACATCAGCATAAGTATAGCTCGGCCAATTGTCTTCGATACAACTCCAGTGTCACTATATTTATGGGAGATACACACATCAGCATAAGTATAGCGCTGCCCATTGTCTTCGATGCCAGTCATGTATGAAATAAAATTTGGGTGCATATAGGTGGTTGGGATTGGAGATTATTGTTTGTACAGCAAAAATAATCAATCAGTTAAAATGATAGGATGTTGCCCTTTAAGCAATCTTAGGGCGTCTGCCACAATTTTGAATGTTTGAGGCTTCAGTGAAGCATATTGGTCGATTGTGACACTGATCAAATATCATTCTTTAATCATGGCGTAGCGATCAGGTACACTGGAATCTTATTGCAGTTCTTTAAATTAAAAAAAAAGAGGTATATCACTGAATAACATCATGCCAATTTATCGTAATGCCTTAAAAATGTTTAGCTATATAGTCATGTTTCTGAACTGTTTGGCGGGGCATATCGCCCATTAATTGTGTCACTTCGTCGCTATCACCGCTTCTGAAATGTTTAAATCAGTATAATTGTGTTAATTTGTCGCAATCATCGTTTCAAAACGTTCAGCTGCTCTGTCAATTTATCTCAAGCACTGTTTTCAGAACTGTTCAACGGGACATGTCGCATAGTACATGTGTAACGTTGTCGCAATCATCGTACCGCATCTAGAATGTTTAGCGGTGCCCAGTAATTTCGTCAGTTTTCGCAAAAGCGGCTTCTAAAATGCCACTTTGTTGCAAACACGGCTTCTAAAATGCGGCTTTGTCGCAATCATCGCTTGTAAAATGTTTAGCGGTACCCACGTACGTACCCAGTCAGTTTATCTCAAGTAATGGATCTAAATTGTTTGACTGGACATATCGCCCCAAAATTGTGTAACGTCGCAATTGACTGTTTCTAAAATGTCAAGCAAAGCATATACTACTTCTGAAAAGATTTGGCGAAGATAATTTTGTCTTGAATATTCCTGGTAATATATTATTGCAATTTTTTATACGTTATGCGTTCCATCACTTCAGTATAAATTCCTTTGGCATATACGAAAAACTGCTGAATTAACTGCATGGGTTATAACCATAAGCAAACTATACATCTAGTTAAAGGGATCGTAAACCATCAAGTATAAAGTTTCCATTAAATGAAAGACCATTGCGAAAAGTGTCGGAAAATATTTATTGTAATTTTTTACGATTTTATTACACAGAGTAAACTGCAAATAAATCATGGTATTCTATGGGAGTCTGTTGCAATCATATCTAGCTCCAGTGACGTTACACTGCCTTAATACATATATTTCAGACTTTGTATGCACTTTCCAATGCTTGATTCAAGTTTAAGGTGTGTATACTTTGAGTATCAACACAGATTAACTGTTCCAATGTGCATGTTTGACCAAAATCGGGGAAATTAAATGCAAGACTCAAATTGACTTGACACTTATGAGTTAACATCTCCCAGATTTTGGTGAAACATGCACATTGGAACAGTGAGTCTGTGTTGAAACTCAAAGTATACACACCTTAAGCTTGAATCAAGCATTGGAAAGTGCAAACAAAGTTTGAAATATATGTATTAAGGCAGTGTGGCATCACTGGACCTAGTGATGATTGCAACAGACCACCATAGAATACCATGCTTTATTTGCAGTTTACTCTGTGTAATAAAATCGTAAAAAATTACAATAAATATTTCCCGACACTGTTCGCAATGGTCTTTCATTTGATGGAACTTTACTTTAGGGTTTACGATCGCTTTAACAAGTTAACAATTAATTAGACTATTTCTTAGACAAAATTCTCGATTTCTTACCTTAACATGGTCGTTAAGATTATTTGGATCCCTGTTGATCAGGTCGACTTCTTCTGCTGATTCCTGCGCCATTGTATGCTATGGATGAAGCGAATTCCAAGCAATCTAAATGCTAGATTTTTCCTTCAGGAGAGCCCGTCCCAACGTTAATGATAGGGATATGTTATGTGCGTCTAGATTATGAAAACTTCCCACGGACTTTTATAACGTCTCTCTAAGCGACACTTAATGGTTTTCGGATAAACACACTGTTCCTAGGTGAAGTTGGGATTGAAGGGTGCGCATCATTGAAAATAATTATTGATTGATCGAATAGCTGCTGCATATCATTATCTCTGGACGAGGCTTCACAGGGAATGTCCCGGTACAGGTGTATTACCTGAAAAATCGATCATGTTTGACACTGAGCATTTCCTACTAACTCGTTTTAAAATTCACCCTTGGATGTATCTAGGCTCTCAAAAATTAACTTCGAGGAAAATAATTTAAATTGAAAAATAACAACAATTATAATAATAAAATGACTTATTGGAAAAAAATGAGTATACTATCGGCACCCCTGATCTCCACCCCCCTGTTAAGAGTCGGTTTTCCGATTGGCGTTTTCTACCAAAGAAACGTGACATCAGAATAATTCATTACTATGAAGAATGCAAAGGTTTTCTCTGACACTCTCTCTGTAGTACGCACGGTCAGCAGTGTTTAAAGGAGCGTGTTCGGACAGCCCCATACTGGGACATTTTAACATTACAATGGTCTCCATCACTGCCGACAGTGTTGTTGTAGGTAAACAGACCATATCGGCCGACCCATCACCGCCATATACCACCGTTGGTATACAGGTAACGGTTTATCAATAAATGTGAAATCTGATATCAGAAGAAAATATTCAGCCATTTTGAATACGGTTATTATGTGCTTTCCTTGTCCTCTCCATATTTTAATTGAGTTTCTGGCGTATCAACGTTCTTCTCTTTGTGTTATTTCAAGTAATTTGGTTGTCAACAGGAAACGTTACAGGAGGCAATATGCTGATTTACTTTGACCCGTAGTCAAAGACAACAGTCTCGGGGGATGTGAAAGGAGGAGAATGAAATGCGGTGTCTTACCAATAAAAACTAAAATCTTTTCCTCCATAAATATGTTTATCCATTATAAAAAAGGGTTACGGAGAACTCCTATCACAAACGGTCCACTAGAATACTTTCTTCTCTCATCTGTCGCAAATCTTGCCCCGGACCTCGGTGTTCGACTAATTCTTCTGTCGGTCTCGGGTATGTGTTTAATGAATAATTAATAAAACTCGTATGCTTTCTATACTTTTATAACATTTACGATACAAGAATAAATGAATATAAGTGACCAGATTATAACCATACATGCCATACTTGTATGATCTGCGGCATTTTTCGAAAAATCATAAAATATTACGTATAAATACAATCTGGCATATTGATTGACACATGCCACCAGAGCGGTATATATTGCATCTTCTATAATGCTGCAGGTTTGTATACTCCGTAATTTGATCGACAAACCATGACTTGATATGATGGAATATTAACACCAGTATTAGCCGACCCTTCACTATATATAGTTATCTCTGTTCACGGCCGATATTATCTAGGCAGTACTACTATATACATACCAGTATTTTCAAACAACCTGCAATGTACATGTTTCATTAATATTTCACAACGTTTAGAGGTATCATATTTTGAAAGAGCCACTCTCCATATTGATAAAAACCATTCAACTGTGGAGAGAGCGAATATGTTTAATTTCTCGATTTTTGTATTTATTGTCTTCAATAAACCAATAACCGAATTAATATACCTATCGCAGGACCGGAATCAGGCAAACTTCCATTTGGAGGACAATAAGGATCGGTATATAGCTGTATTAGGAAAATGACAAATCTAAACCCTAAACAAGAGTTTGAAGAATAAACATGAGAATTGTAAAATTTTGTAACACGTTTAGATCGACGTTTAAATTATAAACATATTCAGTATATCAGTATATAATACTACCAGGGGATGGGGTTTTAGGGGAAATATTGTCAGAGGACAATGTATCAGGGAAATTACTATTAGAGGACAATATATATATATCAGGGGACAATGTATCAGAGGAAATATAACCATAGTACTATTATTAGAGGACAATATGTCAAGGGAATATCATTAGAGGACAATATATCAGGAGAATATTATTAGAGGACAATATTATGAAAGAACAATATATCAGGGGTAATATTATCAAAGGACAATGTATAATGAGAAATATTATCGAAGGACAATGTATCAGGGGAAATATTATCAAAGGACAATGTATCAGGAAAAACATTTTCAAATGACAATATATCAGGGGAAACATTTTCAAAGGACAATATATCAGAGGAAACATTTTCAAAGGACAATGTATCAGGGGAAATATTATCAAAGGACAATATATCAGAAAATATTATCAAAGGACAATATATCAGGAAGGACAATATATCAGGGGAAATATTATCAAAGGACAATATATCAGGGGAAATATTATCAAAGGACAATGTATCAGGGAAACATTATCAAAGGACAACATATCAGGGGAAACATCAAAGGACAATGTATCAGGGGAAATATTATCAAGAGACAATATATCAGGGAAATATTACCAAAGGACAATATATCAGGGGGAAAATTATCAATGGACAATATATCCGAGGAAATATCATCAAAGGACAATGTATCAGGGGAAATATTATTCCCCAGTTGACACTTTATCGGTGAAATACTCCCCCTGTGGATATCCTATCAAGATAAATTCTCTCACTTTATCAGGGTAGATACCCCAGTGGACACTTTATCAGGGTAAATACCCCAAGTGGACACTTTATCAGGGTAAATACCCCAAGTGGACACTTTATCAAGGTAAGTATCCCCGGTGGACACTTTATCGGAGTAAATATCCCCACTGGACACTTTATCAAGGTAAATATTCCCGGTGGACACTTTATCGGAGTAAATTTCCCCACTGGACACTTTATCAAGGTAAATATCCCCGGTGGACATTTTATCAAGGTAAATATCCCCGGTGGACACTTTATCAGGGTAAATATCCCCGCTCGACACTTTATCAAAGTAAATATCCCCGGTGGACACTTTATCAAGGCAAATATCCCCATTGGACACTTTATCAAGATAAATATCTCCGGTGGACACTAATATCGGGGTAAATATCCCCGGTGGACACTTTATCAGGGTAAATATCCGCATTGGACACTTTATCAAGGTAAATATCCCCGGTGGACACTTTATCAGGGTAAATATCCCCGGTGGACACTTTATCAAGGTAAATATCCCCGGTGAACACTTTATCAAGGTAAATATCCCCGATGGACACTTTATCAAGGAAAATATCCCCGGTGAACACTTTATCAAGGTAAATATCCCCGATGGACACTTTATCAAGGAAAATATCCCCGGTGGACACTTTATCAAGATAAATATCCCCGGTGGACACTTTATCAAGGTAAATATCCCCGGTGGACACTTTATCAAGGTAAATAGTGGATGCTTTATCAGGGAAATACTCCCATTGGACACTTTGTCAGAGAAAAGATCTCCAGTGGACACTTTATCAATGTAAATATCCCCAGTGGACATTTATCAGCAAAATACCCCACTCAACACTTTATCTAGATTCATGTTAAGTGGAATTCAAATACAATAAATCGAAATAAAAAATAAAACAATACGAATCAGATTGAATTGCTATTACAAAATAATGTCCTAGATGGGGATATTCCCGGGATGATTCGCTATCCATATGAGACGAAAAAAAACTGTTTCTGACGCTATGAGTTTCAGGATATATGTGATATTAAAATACGTAGTAATAGTATTGACAAGCCTTATTTTGTTGAATCTATAACTATATTTCAATGCAATGCTATATACATTCCAACTCTATTATCAGCTGGGAGAGTCAAACAAACATTGTTGTACAAACATTTATATTTGTGTGTGCACGCCGGTATAACATAACATCTATATCATTTATGTAAAGTCTGACAT
>JAVTVY010042774.1:0-18415 GCA_036873755.1 Hanleya hanleyi | reverse complement strand
ATTCAGAAAGAGATATTCAATTATTTAGAGTAGTTTTAGCATTTTCATCCTGTCGACATAATCCTGTTCAGGAGCAGAATTTGCGAGTCGCCCTGTTAACCATTCACCCAGTCCGCACCCCCATTTGTCTCAAAAAAGATGATCATCGACAGTTCCAATTTTTGGTGATCTCCGTATTCTGCATTGTATTGTCTGATATCTGAAACATTATCACAAATGAGCGGAAGACGATATTTGGACTCCAAAATCCTCACAAATCTATATTAGATTACCATTCTCGATCGTTCCCATATCTTAGAACAAATAAAGATAACGAAGGTTAGAAAAACTGGCAGAAAAATACAAATCCGGTGATATGCTCACCAACTTGCCCAAATCAGGGTTTCAGGTAATTCCTTACAAAGTCAATCAATTTTAATTAAAACATTAGCTGTAACCGTGAATTTGTAATGCATTTTTATTGCTTATTATTCTCAACGAACTCATAGCTATATTTCATCCTCTTCTTTGGCATTCAGGGACCTCTGATTCAGTCCAAGTGTGATCGCCGATCTATAGGTGTGAATCAATTTTTACATTTTGTTCATTTTTACGTCATGTTTTAATTAACAATTTTCGAAGTTTTAACGGGGAAAGATATTTTGTTAATAAGCAGATTCGGATTCAGCACCCTTGAAATATCCTAAAACAACTTATTACCAGCTTGTACCAAAAAATGCCTCAGGAACATTTTCTAGAGGCTTCTTCTGAATTTTCCACCTGTCTATTATATCGAATTGAGCTGCCAGCGACATTGCGTGGTGTCGTCGATTACGCGATTTTTGAGGCGATTCAGCTCTAACCCCAACCAGTGACAGTCCGTGAGAAGTAACACATCGTCATGGCGCAAGAGGTTATGGAGCGGACTAGGCTAGGCAGTGAAGATTCATTGACCTGGTTTGATAAAATTATCGTCATTACTGTAATATCAAATCTACTTTATCCATAAACAATTATTGTTACCATACAATGAGCAAGGAAATTTATGTATGTGCCTCACACGAAAGTTTTACTTCTCATATATAATCAGCTACTTCAGTACATTCATCTTTGTGGCGACGTTAAATATTTACTTGACGGGGTCGATTTAGGGTTCACAACCCGACAGACCCATTGTCGATACTATCTGCAAATAGTTCTAGCCCATGAAAACCACATCTGAAGCGAACTATAGTACGAAAGACTTTTCCACTTAATGATGCTGAAAACTCTATGTATTTTTCTTTCGAGAAAACCTCTTTTACCATTACATATGTTGAGAATCTTGTTGATGTTTTAATATTAGCTGACCAATTTTGTATAAAAGAGTCCTCTATCGTTCTGTGTATATGATATATATATATTTAATTGGGTCGGGTCTTCCAAATGAAATAAATACCCGTATCCATTACTCTCCAGTAAATGTCTAATTCCCTTACTCCAGTTATATAACCTTTTTGGATAAACTTTCCCGCATTGTAATTGGTACAGTCTATAAGGTAAAGAATCTTTCTTATTCACAAGCTTAACCCAATATTTAACTATCATTTTTTACATTCAGTAGACAAGCTGTATCTGCCAAGCTCCCCATATATAAACATATTTGGAGCATTTTTTGGGAGACCCAAAACAAACTTACAATATTGAGTGTATACAGATTCTATATCTTTCATGTCACTAAAACCCCATAATTCAATATACAATTTCCAACTTAGTATCTACATCAAGTTCTAGATTATAGAAACATCTCTTCAAAATGAATATTGATCTCCTTGCCTTTTCAATCAGAGCTGTACGGGTTTCCTCCAGATTTAAATTATATTTCCGACAAATGCCGAGATAACAAAAATGATCTAATACATCTACCAAATTACCATTGCAGGTCCAATTGTATTGTTTTCAAATAAATGGTTAATAGTTTATCCCACAAAACCATCTTAGCTAGTTGGAATAAATTATGTCCGGGTGGAAAGAGGATATTACGGAAGCATAGATCGGACATGGGTGAAAATTATTTTTCCGTTCCCGAAATTATCTCCGACCCAGACCTTCGACCCGGAGATAATTATCTTCGACCCGGAGATACATCTCCGACCCGGAGATAATTATCTCCGACCCGGAATTACATCTCCGACCCGGAGACAATTATCTCCGGCCCGGAAATAATTAGCTCCGACCCGGAGAAACTGATCTCCGACCCCGAGATACATCCCCGACCCGGAGATAATTATCTCCGATCCGGAGATACATTTCCGACCCGGAGATAATTATCTCCGACCCAGAGATGATTGACCAATGGTGTTGAAGCGATCGTTACAGCAGCTCGACTCTCATTGGTCAATTATCTCCGAGCCGGAGATGTATCTTGGGGTCGGAGATATATCTCAGGGTCGGAGATAATTTTCTCCGGGTCGGAGATGTATCTCGGGGTCGAAGATGTATTTCCGGGTCGGAGTTAATTTTCTCCGGGTCGGAGATGTATCTCGGCGTCGGAGATAATTTTCTCCGGGTCGGAGATAATTCCGTGAACGAAAAATAATTTTCACCCATATCCTATCTATGCTTCCGTAGGATATCAACAGAATCGGACGAAAAACACCAGGAACATAGACTATAGAGGGGAAAATATGATTGAACAGAAAATAAGCTCGCAATACCTCCATAGTACGCACCTCTGCGTAATATGACCATTAAATATGCTCCTAAGCTCGCTAGGATAGAGAACTGAGACATATCGCATTATGTATTTGGCATTATCTAAAAATGAGAACTCCTCGATCTGTTCCATCATGACATAAAATCCCTTTTTTGATGGCTGGAGGATTTCTGAATTGGAAATATGTTTAAGATATAAACTGTTAGATATGCTGCGATTACACCTCATGTGAATTTAATCATGTTCAAGTGAGATGGCCAATAAAAACATTCAAGTTGATAGATGAAAGACAAACTATTTTGAATGACCAATAAGGGTAGCTATGTTGATATTTTCACCATGCCTCACGGCCAGTTTTATACAACAGCGCTTGTAATACACGTGATAAAATACATCGTCTGAAAGTCTGAAAAGTCTGAAAGTTTGTTTCTAGTCTCCTTCCATTCTGAAGTTACGATGAAAAACGTATGGTCAGTTGTCCGGGGCGGGGAGCGCTTTATAACGCGTTTATTGGTGTGACATCCAAACTTGGCACACCCGTGTGAGAATGCGCGCATTTTGGCGCGTACGCGTTTCCATACATTTCGTCGCAGTGATTCGTATGTGTGTTATTCGGACCCATCGGCAGTATATCTGCAAAATGCATAGCTCTGGAAAATTGGAAAACAACGAGCAATTTATCAATTTTACGATACAGCCGTACTGCGCTGACAGCAATAATATTGCAACAACAGCGCCGTGAAATGGCAGAGAAAAGTACCTCATGTGAATACATTCTCAATTTCACGATATTACAGAATACTCATCAACCATCAGTGTATAGAACATGAATTAGGAGCACTCGTCGGTCTCGAACGCACCACCGGGTGAAAATAGGTTTCGGTTGTTTACTTCGATCAGCTGGTCGGATCACAGGCAGCTGCACTAATTATGTAAATTTGGTTGATTAAAGAGAAATTAGTGAATATCATATATCATGTCTATATCTGTATATACCGTGTTGTTGTTGTACGTAAACAACAACAACAACATCATTTCATATATTGACATTTCGCTTTTATTTCACTGAAATTAACATTATCAGGGCCGGCGCCTGTGGTCGGATTCGTCAACAACGTTGGGTTGTAAAGAGTAGTCTCCCTTTCAACGTATGGTAGCCCGTTCGAAACAGAATATTGCTACATGCGTGGTGGGATTTTATAATGCTAAATTTTATATGTTCCACCACTCAGATTTCTTAGGACTTTTGATATATTGTTGGTAAAGTATTATTAGTCAAGTTAGCGGAGAGATACATTCTGTTGCAATTAGTTCCAGGTCAAAGCCTAAATTGACTGGACTACAATGACATCCCAGGTCAATCCCCGGAAGCCCCACGGGGCAGAGAGACGATTATCCTATCACCCCTCTATGAATACAAGTGGATTTGTCCAAATGTGGATGCAAGGTCATAATGCTGTTAAACATTCATGACATGGACCCACTGAACACCAAATTCAACTGAAGTGAGATCCTAAAGCGACCTACGATGAGGAGCTTTGCTAGAATATTAATTTATGAAGACTGGAAATAGCTCATATCTACATGTATTATTTCAGTCATGTGTCAAAATCGTAATCATGTGAGCAACTCTTTATATGTAGTTCACAGTACACGTGTATCTCAGAATTTGGTGTATTTTACACAATTCATTCTCTCGATTCACAACGTACATCCCTTGTGAGAAAATTCTCGGTTTGATGGTGGGCTACATAAATCTCAGTTATGACAACGGACATCAATGACTGCCCTCTATATACTAAACAAGACAAGATATCGTAACCCAATAATCACATGGAACAACAAAGGAAGACAAGACTAGATGTTTAGCAGCAACAATGGAGATTTTTATTCAGCTTCATTAACACAGACATCAGAGTATCTCCATAAACTATCGAACCGAACAACATATGAATGCATTCAACAGTATTGACCCAAGAAAAATGAATCTCTAACAATTCGCCCCTCTGTTGGTGATAATATGAAAATTAAATCACAAGCGAAATAAATTGTATATTTGGCCAACAAAAAATTTTGTTTAAATTTTAATTCCATGTTTTTCTTCTCTTTCTTTTCATGATTTAGTTTCCTTCAATTTATCGAACTTGTGAGCTAAAAATTCAAATATCACCAGGCCTGGAAGCATTACATTTCTCAGAACAAATCTCTTCGGAGAAATATCAAAGACAATTACCCTATTAAGGACTTGCATTCAACATTCTTTTCCTACGAAATAGGCTACCATCTGCAAATTGTCCGGTAGTCAGTCAGTGAGTGAGTGAGCCCATCCGAATCCTTTCGTCGGCAAAATCAGGAGAACCGTTGACATTAGAACCTTGATTTTGAAGGTGCATAAGGGGACTGTTACCAGCAAGTTCTGAGCTAACCTACTTTTGATCAAAATTTCTGCTGATTTTTGATGAAAATCACAGTTGATTCTGAATTGGGCCGTGCCCATCGTAATATAGGCAGGTTTTCAACTTGGGGCGGGGGGGGGGGGGTTTCCAAGAGTTCAGTGCGCGTCGGGGTCCTAATACATACCCAACTTCGTAGGTCCTGTGACGTTAGTCACACTGCCATGTAAGTACTGTATCAATTCTTTCTCCAGGTGAGACTTTTTTTGGTGAATAAATGTTTGTTTAGGTGAAATTTTGGCCTTCAAAATCTTATGAGTGATAACATTTTTGCCTGATTTAATGGAGACTTCCTAAAGCTTGTCACTCATTTACGTGCTCCTGTTGGCACAAGTTATTACAGAGTTCCCAGTATGCATTTGATGTGGTCACGTCATAGGGCATATCTGCTGTTGTCAAATACTAATATATTATGTAGTTCCAAACCTAGTCGACATCTCCATCATACACATCTGTACAAGTCTGTCTGTGGATGGGGCAATAAATTCACCCACATGAATATGAAAATACATTTTACCAATGTACTGATACACAGGTGGGTATATGACTGAGAGGAGTAAAACGAGCAGAACAGATTCTGTAGTGAGAAGGTACATGTAGACACATATGGTACTGCACTTAAAGGTGAAATGCAAAGGTTTTTTTGATATTTCATGTTGGTTTAATAATGATTTATAATAATTTAGACCAAGACCGCCTGCAAGATTCGCAGCGTTTAGAATTCCCGGTGTCTTTAGACATTGTTTTTACAATGTATACTGCTTAATCTAGACTCAATTCCCTATCACAAGATAGACAAAATCTAATCTAGCGGAGCTCTCTCAAAATACGTCCACGCAGGGTGGCTGCAGAAAGAAAGTGGGAAGTGTATTATGGGTGCAGGCGCAGTGTAACCTATTGGCTGAGGCTCCAGAGGGTGAGAACTTTTAGTCTGCAGTAGGATCTCCATAGGAAGATAATGGCACACAACAATGGCAGGTGTAGATTTGAGCAATAAATGTTTGTTTTTTTATATTTCATGTTGGTTTAATAATGAAAAAAATATTGGTGAATCTACTTTGGTCCAATTTGAAGTATTTCATGTTCTAGAAGCTTTTAAAATGTTGATACACCAAGACCAGCTGAATTCTGATTTACAAACCGTCATCGCTTATCTTTCCTTGATAATGACGTCGCGTCAGACCAGCCTCTCGAAAACTGAACCTTACAAGTATTGACGTCCAACCAGATGGTCTGATGTGATGTCACAACCAATGGCAGATAAGCCATACAGATTCCATTTCTGAGATTGACCGGACTTGAGATACCAAATGTGTGTCACTTTTCTAAAGCTACTAGGAGACAAAATACTTCAAATAAATCCAAACAATGTAGATAGATTGATAGCTCCATCATTAACTAACCCATGAAGAACATAAAAAGAAAAATATGAAAACCTTTGCATTTCACCTTTAACTAAACTAGATCATTTTCACTAGGTCATTTTCAGGGGTATCCATTTTGACACCATGTCAACTTTATCCATGTTTCCAAATAATTCAAAACAATAATTCATATCCGTAAGAATTCATACCCATATTCACATATACACAGCCGTATACACTATGGTAATCCCTCTAATAATTCAATCACAGGAAGTGAAATTTCCCACCATAAAATCTGGGGGTGATCAAATTTATTAGAACAGGAAGTTGCCAAAATGTTTCAAAATCCATTATTCCTTCGTTATTTCAGTGATTCTAGAGGAGGGTCAATCCAAAACCCATATATTTCATAAAGAATATATACAGGGTTCCTACCCTTTGTAAAAGACAAAATTCCATGACTTTCCAGGACTTTTCCAGGTCCAGATAACCATTTTCCAGGACCTTTAACTGAATTTTCCTGGACATTTTTTAACACCTTTTACCAGGTTTCATTCAGCAAATTCAACAATGCACATTAGAATGAAATGAATAAATTAAAGTGTATTTCAACTATCATGTTTCATACAGATCTGACTAGAGCTAGGAATAAATTCAGTTTGTTAGAAAGAAATTCCAGTAATTAATTGTGGCAGATATTTTGGGGAGAGAGACGACAATAAAATTCAAGGACTATTCCAGGACTTGTCACTGAATATTGTCAGGATTCAAGGATTTCCAGGTCCTGGAATTTATTTTCTCGGAATTCAAGCAAATCCAGGACCCGTATGAACCCTGTATATACTGAAGTATCAGACTGGAAAAAACTATGATGGTTTATAGCTCAATAAAACTGAGTTTATGATTCATCAAAATGTGCTGATTTAAAGGGACAATTTTCTCTTGTCACACTTGTATCTTGTGTGAAAATATAATTTTGGTCTGAGGTGTCATTTTTGTTACAAGAGAAAGTCCTCCCTATAAATGCCTAAGAAATACCAAAATATGCCAGGGAGCACATTTTGATGAACCATGAATTTATTTTCATGCAACTGACTATCATAATACACCCCAGGCCGATATTTCAGTTTATATTCTTCAAGAAAAGTAAGTTTCTTGCGGGTTTTAAATTGAACAAAAATATCAACTGATTACCATATCACACAAAGAAGGTTTTCGCATGTAAACATCATACATCATTAACAAGAAACACTGATTGAATTTGTGCCTAAAATTGGGGGGTGGGGGGGGTAGTTTGTAAGCAAGTTGCACATTCATGCAATTGTTAAAACACAGATTACGAAATCTCCGCCAATTCCTTCCTGTACGAGTATCTACATTGATACTGGTACATTAATTGTATTTTTACGAGTATCAGATACTCCTGGAAGTCAAAGGCTGGATATTTCGTCCATGGCTAGTAT
This sequence comes from Hanleya hanleyi, assembly GCA_036873755.1. NCBI lineage: Eukaryota > Metazoa > Mollusca > Polyplacophora > Lepidopleurida > Hanleyidae > Hanleya > Hanleya hanleyi. Next base: position 10,461 of record JAVTVY010042774.1, on the reverse strand, counting down.
ATCAAATGGCAATATTGCCAACGCATCTTTCATTCGTGGTGACTTTGTCCATTGCCATTATATCTGATGAACATTCCAGTCCAACGACCACTGCACTGGATCCGCCAAGATTGAGACATCATCAGGATTTTATAGATCACAGTTCAAGCCGGGGCTTCAGACATGGTGGGGCTATCTTAGGTTGAGGCACGTCTCCAGTTTGACCGCGTGATCTTTAGGTAAGGAAGCCTTCACCATACCCAGGTGGGAGGGATAACTCTGGTGGACGCTCTGGACAAACTTTACCAACAGCTCCTGTGTTTCTGTGGATGTATGATGAGAAAATGCCAGTCAGCCATGATTCATAATATAACCACATATGCGGAGGTCTCTAAACAAGAGTTGACAAAATATGCACCCGCACAGTTATTTGACATCGATTTTGGTGGGTGACAAATCGTCTCCTCCTACTGTATCCACTAACATATAAATTTATGATTTTTAATTATTTCCTGGTTTTGGGGTCACAGTGACCTTGACCGTGGCCTCAATTTTGGTACATGACACTCGTCTCTCCCTGAAGCATCGGACACAAAAAGTTGTGATTTTCAAAGATTACCCTATTTTTGGGTTAGTGACCTTTGACCTGGACATGACTTTTGATTCGCAACATCTTTTCCTTCTAAAGATCTCAATCACAAAAATTTGCTGTTTCAATGATTTCCTGATATTTTAGGCAATAGTGACCTTTAGGCAATAGTGACCTTTAGGCAATAGTGACCTTTAGGTAATAGTGACCTTTAGGCAATAGTGACCTTTAGGCAATAGTGACCTTTAGGCAATAGTGTCCTTTAAGCAATAGTGACCTTTAGGCAATAGTGACCTTTAAGCAATAGTGACCTTGCACCTCAATTTTGGAACACGACACATCATCTCCACCTAGTGAATCCAATCACAAAATGTTGCAACTGTAGATACAAAACGGTCACAGATATAGACCGGACAAATCTGGGTCATTCATTTTCTGTTTTCTAGGCCAGTGAACGTTGACCTCACTGTAATAGTTCGGACAGGAAGGCACAGATTCAAATCACCATCATATAATACCAGACACATCAAATTAAAAGTCTCTAATTTTGTGAGTCGGGTTACATACAGGACTTCCCTTCTGACTGTGCTTGTCCAGTGATCCTGCATTGGAAACTAAATTAGTTGCGTTCGACTGTACCTCTAAGCTCACTCGACAGTCGAGCAACAGATGACACAGATCACCTGTAGCTTCATGCTGTCGAACAAATTAAGACTAACTCGTTTCAACAAAGCTTTAGTAACATACTATTATTGAAATTCGGAATGAAAATCATATTTTTTATTATTATTTCAATAATTTTACACTTTTAATCAGAACCTAACCAAGTGAGGACGCGTTTCTTTGGAAATGTCATGGGCTGAATGGGGTCGACACTTTAACCCGATTACTCTGCTCTAGGAGTGGGTTACTTCGGCCTCACCTGCAACACCTCACCTCACCTCACCTCACGAACAAGGAGACGATTGTTTCATTTTCAAAGTAAGCAAGGTCATTTAGCAAAACCTTCGGGGGAGAAGAGACTTGCATCTCCTCCCATGGTATTGCAAAACAATGACAAGTCCTGATTTGTATCAAGAAAGATTTGCTGTGCAAAATAGGAAATTGAAGCATACCATCATTAACTTGTTCTGTTCCCAGTATTTGAGCGATCACTCGGATTAACTGTGGTAAATGGCTGATAATCTGGAAAATACAATGTGAAAACTAAGTAAGTTGACTAAAGAGATTGCTATAAAGAAATAATTCAATAAATTTCTCACCACAAAGTCTGAGGGTGGTCAAATTTATTAGAACAGGAAGTTGGCAAAATAGTTCAAAATCATGCATGTAATTAGTTATTTATTCATTATTTTATTTAGAGTGGGACCAAATATTAGAAACAACGATTAAATTTTGTCTCCAAAATTTGGGGTAATTGAATTTTGATAGGGAGATTGAATTATTAGAGGAATAGCATATGTACAGATTGAATTTTGCATGCCAGAGTATTATTGTTGAATCATTATTACGAAATGCGTAATAATCTTATGAGAAGGAGTATCTAAACATATAAAATTATTACTCACATCAGGAAGAATGTAGGCCTAATGAAGGGAATTTAAATCAGTCGGAATGTAATTTGGCCTAGTTTTCAAAAGTTTGGACTGAAAAAAGTATTACACATTATCTTGCCATTAGTTTAAAATCTTTTCTAACTTCGAGACCTTCTGCTGAGTATGATGTAATGTACAACTATACAATCTACATCTAGAGGAATGTGATCATTAACCAAATTTAATAAGCCTCAAATCCCTCTCAATATTATATCCTGGGTGAGACCGAGGGATTAGCTAGAGACCATTGATACAGAGCAGATTTGGGGCGAACCATTACATGATGAAAATATTCTACATGACTGCATATGGTTTCTATAAAGCAGATTCACTCACCTGTGTATTTCCACTAGCGTACAGTTTGGCTATGCAACTGAAAACTGTTGGCATCTCTTCAAAATCTTCCTTCAGTGGCAAACATTCTACAATCACTGGGATCACCTGAAACAGGAGAAACTTACTACATGAGCAATATGATAGCAATCATCACAAATTGACAGACAGACAATGGCAATCCGAAGCTCCCACAATAGCAGTTTCAGGCTCCAGTGATCTCCAGGTGTGTATCTCAGTTTGGGTAATTCTTGTCACAGCTCTTTTTGGGAGGTGTTGAACTAGCCCAGTGTAACTTTCAACTCCAATGAGGAAACATTGTGTTGCTATAAAATTGTAGAAGAATTCTGAAGAATTTAAGACTACAGCATCTCGATGTGTGAAGACAAGACAGCAACATAAGTCACCCTATAATTGATGATTTTTACGCACCAGTTTTCTCTCCGACCCAAGTGGTGGACTTCGCCGTGACTGGACACAGTGATGGGGGTAGTTAAGAGGGCATGGTGTGAAAGCCGGACAGTTTTAATCCATGTGATATACATCTTCTAAGTACGTTTATAGGCTGCAGAGGGTATATACTATAGCAACGGCAAGCACCATATGGATACCGTCTACAAGTTACGGTATGTTTTTGTAATAATTGTAAACTTTTTTCTTATCTAAATATACAGGTACAAGTCTGGCAATGTCAAAATACCGCTCTTTCGGCGTCACAAGGAGAGAACAGTGAAGGTTCATCACTTGGGTCAGATGAACGTCTCATTTATTCCACGCATGATTACACTCACTTGATCCAGGGGTACAGCCTGACTGTTCGTGTTGATCAGACGGCATGCGGCGGCACATATATTATCAACCACTCGCCCGTTGGCCTCCTTGTTCAACTTCGAAAACAGTGTTTTCAGGATTTCTGGATAATGACTGCAGGGTTAAGTGTAAACATTCAGTGAATGATGGAGAAATTGGTTGTGATGAGTTAAGGAGGGGTTCTGTTTAGGGATTTGAATCCATAATCAGGAGCCGGGGTTATTCCAAATCTCTTTCATCAACTACTTTAGAACATGAAATAGGCAAATAATATGGCATGTACTGTAATGTGATGTAAGCTTTTAACATATACTGGGTAATGGAGTGGGGTAATGTTTATTTTAGGATGTAGAAGGCGGGGTTAAGGCCTTTGGGTGGGGGGTGGAGGGGGTGGAAGTGCTATAATGAAATGTTTCAGGATATACAGGATTACAGGATTGGACCTAAGGAAGTGCAGAGGGATGGGACCTAAGGAAGAGAAGAGGGGTGGGACCCAGGAAGTAGGTAGGGACCTAGGAAGTGGTGAGTGGTAGGACCTAAGGAAGTGGGGAGGGGTTGGACCTAGCAAGAGGGAAGGGACATATAAAGTGGGGAGTGGTAGGACCTAAGAAAGTGGAGAATAGTGAGACCTGAGGAAGTGGGGAGGGATGGGACCCAAGGAAGTGGGAGGTGTGCTACCTCTTCTCAAGGGTAGCAAATGCATCCTGATGGTGTCCAATATGTGTACAAAATGTGGGACCTGTATTTTTCAAATCATTAGCAATGCATGTTGTGTATGCCTGTGTGTGTCAGGACTTTAGCATTCGAGGACTGGTTGTTGGAAGGATACGCATGTAGGTTTGCTCCTCCATTCGCCACGAGCACGCCAACAGCGAAGGCAGAGTTACTTCTCACTTCATCATCCTCATCCTGCAGACCCTTCATGAACACGGGGAACAATGTGTCGACAAGACATGCCGCGGGAGGTCCACATGCCTCTACAGTCTCTGCCAGTGTACCAATAGCAAAGGACTTCTCGGGAACTGAACTCGTCTCTTTCTGCAGGGGAATGATTGCATGGACAATTTTCATTTTCTATATTTAACAGATAGTAACCAAGATGTTTAAATTCATGTTCTAGCATATTATAAGGCATGTACCTAATTGCATACATGTTATGCATGTGCATGCCTAACAATAACCATTCAAAACATATTGTATTAACTAGAATTTGACCTTGATGAAATAGGTCAAGGTTGGTCAACTTGAATAGTCCTCTGATTAATCACAAGTTGCATATGTACTGTAGTGTAAATTTGAAGAGCCGATCCATGATCGGATCCTTCGAGAATTAGAATTTGACCTTGATAAAATAGGCCAAGGTCACTAAAATTGGAAAGGCTTCTAGTCCATCACTAGTTGTCTCTCCCAACTATGTTGGGGGGAGACATCTAGTGTTTGTGCTGTCTGTCTGTCTGGATGGATGGATGTCTGTCCGTCCCCTTGCCTTGTCTGCAAGATATCTTGAGAACTACTTCATGGAATTTCACCAAACTTGGATGGAAGCTTCATTGGGATAGCCCCCTCATTCGATTAGGTTTTGGTGTGTGTGCGTGTGTTCATCCGTGTCCGGTGTCCGTCCGTCCATCCATCTACTTGTACATGTATATACAGGCCTTGTTTGCAAGATATCTTGAGAACTACTGGACGGAATTTCACCAAACTTGGATGGAAGCTTCAGTGGGATAGCCCCCTCATTTGATTAGCTTTTGGTGTGTGTGCATGCGTTCATCCGTGTCCGGTGTCCGTCCGTCCGTCCATCTACTTGTACATGTATATACAGGCCTTGCCTGCAAGATATCTGGAGAACTACTTGACGGAAGTTCACCAAACTTGGATGGAAGCTTTATTGGGATAGCCCCTCGTCTGATTAGGTTTTGGTGTGTGTGTGTGCGAACGTTCGTTCGTGTCCATCTGTCCATGTTTTGGTTTGTGTGTGCGTTCTTCCATGTTCGGTGTCCGTCCGTCTGTCCATGTACTTGTACATGTATATGTATACACAGGCCCTTTCTGCAAGATATCTGAAGAACTACTGGACAGAATTTCACCAAACTTGGATGGAAGGTTCATTGGGATAGCCCTCTCATTTGATTAGGTTTGGGTGTGTGTGTGCATTTATCCATGTCCATCGTCCGTCCGTCCATCTAATTGTTCATGAATATACAGACCTTGTCTGCAAGATATCTGGAGAACTACTAGACGGAATTTCACCAAACTTGGATGGAAGCTTCATTGGGATAGCCCCTCGTCTGATTAGGTTTTGGTGTGTGTGTGTGCGAACGTTCGTTCGTGTCCATCCGTCCGTCCATCTACTTGTACATGTATATACAAGAGATATCTGGAGAACTACCCCACGGAATTTCACCAAACTTGGGTGGAAGCTTCATTGCAATGGGCTCATCTGATTAGGTTTCGGTATACATGTATGCGTTCATCTGGGTATGTTGTCTGTCTGCCTGTCCATCTACTTATACATGTATAGACAGGCCTTGTCTGTAAGATATCTGGAGAACTACTGGACGGAATTTTCTCGAACTTGGATGGAAGCTTCATGATGATGGCCTCTGGTGAACTTCACCAGTCTGTAAAATATCTGAAGAACTACTGGATGGAATTTCTCCAAAATTGGATGGCAGCTTTATCATGATGGCCTCCACATCTCATTAGGTTTTGGTTTGTTTGCGTGCATCCATCTGTTTCTGATGTCCAGCTTTGTTACATGTATGTACAGGACTACTCTTGTCTACAAGATATGTGGAGAACTACTGGATGAAATTTCTCCAAACTTGGATGGAGGCTTCATTGAAATGGCCTTATGATCTAATTAGGTTTTGGTGTGAGCTAGTGCTTGCGTGGGTCCATGCAAAATGTGCTTATCTGTCTGTCCAATTTTTGTTCACTCCATATCTCGGAAACTACTGGAGGCAGATGCATGAAACTATACAGTACAGCATGTATACTATAGGTGTGCCTCTTGTATGTTTTGCATCTTTCCTATAATGTGATCAGTTTCGAAATAATTGATGCTTCACAATTACATGTTTTTCACATTTGTTGGACGCTGTATATGTCGGCAATCCACTCATTGCTATATAAATTCCGACTCCTCACTGGGTTACTGCAACAATGAAAATCGCCTCTTTGCAATAGGATACTTATTGCTATATTCAGTTTATAGCACTTTGCCTTAAATTATGTGCCCACTCAAGGCAAGGTGGGAGGTTGGGGGAGACGTATGTTTTTGCTTAAAAAAACAACCAGCATAGGCTTCATGCCGGAGCGGCAACTCAAGGGTCAAAGCGGAACCTCTAGTTACATATGTAGTATGAATTCGGGGGGCGTACATGTAGATATAATCCTTCAAAAGTTATCACCAATATTCAAATTTGACCTAGATAAAGCAGGTCAAGGTCAGTCATCTTCACGAGGCTTCTGACCCATCGATAGTTGCATATGTTACATGAATTTAAAAGCCTGACTATAATGAAATATTGTGTTAACCATTAAGATGAACAAACAGACCGACGGATGGACCAAGCAGACCCGGCCCTTTGGTCAAACTTGGCAGAGAGGTAAACATCAAGAGGCTCAAACAGACACTGACAATTTGCCATCACAATCCACATTAAGTCTGAAATGAACCTATAGCATAAACACAACAATTCCCAATGCTTTTCAATCACTTTGACCTTTTGACCTCAAAATGGATAGGGTACCATGAGTGAGGTATGACCTGGAAATAGAAATATCATATGGACAAGAAAAATCTAACAAAAGGAAATATTTCTTCAGGGTTAACAGAGTGGTATTTTCATTTGATTCATGCACAATATTACTGTATGCCTGATTCAAGTCAATGAAATTTTTATTTGTCAAATCCGGTAGAATCAAGTAATCAAGTTGCAGATCATTGCCATGCATATGCACACATACATGGAACAATTCGAAAGATATTATCCCCCGTCTCACATCAGTCATCACAGGCATACGATACATAGTTGTTGTATATGTAACAGAGGAATTGACAAGACGAGACATTGTGTCAGTGCCTGATCAATTTTCAAATTGGTCCTAATTATTTTTGGTAGCTGTTCAGTTTGTGCGTATTTTTTTCATACACTTAGTTACTGCAAGTTCGTGTGACGAATCAAACACAATGCTTAAATATTTCGATCTAAAAACCAGGTTTGAACTCTGAAGCTCACAAGAGGTTATACAAGCCCAATATCAAAACCCACATCGACGATCACGAGCGACCATTTTGGCATAATGTGACGTCACATTGTGTATAAATTTGAAGTGAAGACATCCTAAATGGCTTGCCTTGGGCATTTCTTTTTGTTAGGTTACAAACATAATAAATTTACATGTAATTTTTACATTTTTAAACTGAAACTTACCTTACTGACATATGCGTTCGTGTGCAAACACGGATTAACAAGTGAAGAAATTAAAACAATAGCACAGTTCATTTCCCGCCTAATCACCCACGCCAGCACTCAATCACAATAGATCTCCACTTCTTACGCGTAAATGTAAAGATCCCAAGCGGGGAGGTCGGGTGGGACCATCACTCTGTCAGTAAGGTAAGTTTCAGTTTAAAAATGTAAAAATTACATGTAAATTTATTATATTTTTTACACAGTGAAACTGACCTTACTGACATATGCGAGAATCCCAAAGCAGGACGGAGGGAAGTCCAAGTGACAGCGACTAATGGCGTGAGGATTAGACGGAAGTCAGCAAGAGACTTCATGCTGGCCATAAAACTTAAATAAGAATAGGCTTCCATAAAGACTCAATAGCGACAGGGTCATATAACGGTATCGTAGACACTGTCCCTATAGTAAGCCCAGACCTCCCAGGCTCATCGGCGCTGACATAATGGAAGTTATATACACGTGCCCCCCCCTTTTTTTAAAAGAAAGTTTTTTATGAGGAAACGTGTTCTTACCATTAAAAACCGATAAAAACACACAGGCCTCTAGTGTCTGTGTGCTGACCCGACCCCGGTGATCTGCTGCGCTGTCACCAGTGGTCCCAAGGAAAATAGGTCGTCCTTGATAAGTGTCATGTCTCTCAAGTAGTATGATGCGAAGGTTGTGTGAGATCTCCAAAAACAAGCCCTCATAATATCAGTTACCGACCTGTTGGTCCACAAAGGCCAGGACGCCCCAAGCGCCCTGATCTCATGTGCAGAGACATCACACAACGCAGCCTGCATCGATGACACTCCATCGTAGGCTAACCTAATAGTTTTGGAGAGCCAAGAAGAGATAGTGTTTTTAGATATCTCTTGTTGGCTCCGGGGACAAAATGGTATAAATAATCGCCTTCGCCCAGCACGTAGTACTTTAGTGCGACTAATATATACAGTAAGGGCACGAACCGGACACATAAGGTTGTCCGATTCTAACCCTGAGGAAAGGAAATCAGCTAAAGCTGGAACCCTAAATTCTCTACAAGAAGTGTCGTACAGAGATTGGTTCTTGGCTACAAATTCAGGAATGGTAGTAAGTACCACATAAGTCCATCGAGAATCATGCCTAATTTCCCTAGCATCCAAAGCGTGTAGTTCTGACACGCGAGCCGCTGAAGCCAAGGCTAACAAAAAAACTGTTTTGTAGGATAGGAATTTCAGATCGGCTGTAGTTATGGGTTCGAACGGGGGTTCTGATAAACTCCGTAGAACTAATGCTAAATCCCATTTAGGAAGTTTTGGTACAGAGACAAGCCTGTCAATCCTAAACGATCTAACCAGAGCTGTTAGATTAGGATCAGAGGCAGGATTAACGCCAGTAGACAGGTTAATAATCCTAGATAATGCAGATCTGTAACCATCCACCGTAGATGGAGCAAGACCCTTGTCTTGAAACAGGTGTAACAAGAAATCTGCTATCTGCTGAACAGAGGCAGAACGGGCATCAATGTTTCTTCCAGTACACCACTCATGGAAGACCCTCCACTTCCCTTGATAACAAGCTGATGTGGAGGATCGAGTGGAAGCGACCATTCTTCTCGAAGCTTCCCTAGAAAACCCAAACCTCAGTGAGCTGATCCTTGAGCACTTGCAAGCGTGCAGATGGAATGCCTGAGGTTTGTGGTGGAAAATTGCTGACTTCGGTTGACGAAGTAGTTTTTCCCGAAGAGGTAGTCGTCTTGGGACGTCTACCAGTAATTCCAGAAGGTCGGGAAACCACGGACGAGCAGGCCACCAAGGGACAATTAGATAAACGACGCACGGATGCGCGCGTATCTTTTGTAGAACTAGAGGCAGGATTGAAGGGGGCGGGTAAGCATACGCTATTAGACCCGTCCAATCCTGCGATAGAGCATCGACTCCCACTGCTAGAGGATCCAGTACAGGGGACATATACAGAGGGAGTTGATGATTCAGGTGAGTAGCGAACAGATCTATCAGTGGTTGTTCCCAAATCTGAGCGATTTGGCGCAGAATGTCTGTGTGAAGCTGCCACTCCGTCGGTATAATCTGATGTTTTCTCGACAGTGCGTCGGCTAGTACATTCAGATGTCCTGGTATGTGTCTGGCACGAAGTATGATATCGTTCTGCCAGCACAGATGGTAGAGTATCTCGGTCTGCTTCAGAAGCTTCGAGGACCGAGTTCCCCCAATCTTGTTGATGTAAGCTAAGACAGTTGTGTTGTCTGTAGCTACCAGAACCGACTGGCCTTTGAGGTCCTGTATCAATAAGAGTATTGCTCGATTGACGGCCATGAACTCTAACACATTGATATGGAGTAACCTCTCCTGCGGAGTCCAATAGCCTGATATCGACTTGGATCCGAGGTGGGCCCCCCATCCTTGCATCGAAGCATCCGTGAACAGCTGATGAGTGGCTTGAAACGGAAGCAGTGTTACACCAGGCATCACGTTGAGAGGGTCCATCCACCATAATAGGTGATGTTTGACTTCCTCTGTGACAGGAATCATGGGATTCCTGTGCCTGTGTGGCCAATGCTGATTTAAATAGATCATTAGTGGCCGTAACTGTAATCGGCCTCGTGGTGTGACATCCTGTGTGGATGTCAGTAGACCTATTATTGATGCAAACTGGATGGCAGTGCGGCAAGGATGTCTGATGAACAGTGGAATGT